>JAHHUM010000502.1:0-69010 GCA_036173005.1 Crenichthys baileyi | reverse complement strand
TTTCTGCTGGATTGGGTTATACAAAACATTCAGGCACTGGCAGAGGTGAGTAAATCAGCAACACATTCATACATAAATACATAAAAACACAAATTTAAAAAGTTACTAGCAATAGTACTATAGAAGATGCACTTGTTCAGACCGACATTTAGACAGTCTTATAGCAGAAGGAACAAAAGATCTCTTAAAGCGCTCCGTTCTGCAGCGAAGGGAGAGGAGCCTGTTGCTGCAGCTACTCCTCTGAGCAGACAGGGTGTCATGCAGAGGTAACCTAATATTACACAGGAGGCCATGCATTACAGTTTTCATCCTTCTCTCCAACACAGCTCCCACTGAGTCCGCCCTTCTCCCCATCACAAAAAGACACTTCCTGATCGGGGTATGCAGCCAGTTATTGTCCCTCTAGTACAAAAAAGACTACTCGAGTCCTTTTGATCATAACATCCGATTTAACACTGTGTTTCAGAGTTTGCACAATTTCTGTGTTTGCACCATGTTAACATGTTTGCAGCATGTTTAGCCCTTTGCCCCTGTTGGCCACCGTAGAGGGGGTAGGTTTAATTTGAACAAAATTATTTAATCAGACAATCGAACATATAAAGTCGTGTGGAAATTCTGGTTTTTAAAAGAAGAAAATAAAAATGAATAAAGTGAAACATCTTTACAAAATAACTAATTCAGGCAGAAGAAACATATCAAATTGTATTATTTTTATAACTTCATGACACATGCTTACAGTAGGTAATGTATATCTGTTAGTAACAGTGCAAAGTACATCCAATGATAATATATACTTTTTACAGTATGTTCATTTTACCTACAAAGAGCACAGCAGGCTCAGTAGACGGAACATAATGTTAAAACAATAAAGCTTGTGTAGAAACAAAATTTAACATAAATTGTGGGTATCTGTGCATCTTGGATTAAAAACCTGTGCAATTAAACTACCCCTAGAAGTACATATTTTTTTTTTAGTTACTCAAGTAAATCTCAATTCAATTCAATTCAGTTTATTTATATAGCGCCAATTCACAACACATGTCGTCTCAAGGCACTTCACAAAAGTCAGGTACATACATTCCAATTAATCATAACCATTGAATAGTGCAGTCAGATTGAGTTATTTATTCAAATTGGATAAAAAGTTTTTCTATCTAAGGAAACCCAGCAGATTGCATCCAGTGACTTGCAGCATTCCCTCCTCCCGGATGAGCATGTAGAGACAGTGGACAGTCACTGGCGTTGACTTTGCAGCAATCCCTCATACTGAGCATGCATGTAGCGACAGTGGAGAGGAAAAACTCCCTTTTAACAGGAAGAAACCTCCAGCAGAACCAGGCTCAGTGTGAGTGGCCATCTGCCACGGCCGACTGGGGGTTTGAGAGAACAGAGCAGAGACACAAAGAGAACAAAGAAGCACTGATCCAGAAGTACTTTCTATGGGAAGGAAAAGTAAATGTTAATGGATGTAGCTCCTTTAGTCGTTTCACCTAGAAAGAAAGAACAGATAAACTCTGAGCCAGTTTTCAAGGTTAGAGTCTGAAAGAGAGCACATATAATTAGTTACAGTAAAAACTCAGTCAATCGCCATGTCTAGGAGAGAGAAAGGCACCGAAAGACAGGGCCATGTGGATCATCGGTAGAGGGTGAGTATTAAGTTGTTGCCAGCAGAAGCTTGGACGATGCCCCTCTCCAGAAAGGAGTCACAGGTAGACAAAAAAAAAAAAATGAGAGAACATAAAGTTAAAAACTGAAATAACAGCAAATAATGCAAAATTGGAGAGTAGTGTGAGAATGTAGCGCAGAGGGTGAAAGTGGTCATTATGTCCTCCAGCAGCCTAAGCCTATAGCAGCATAACTACAGAGATAGCTCAGGATAACCTAAGCCACTCTAACTATAAGCTTTATCAAAAAGGAAAGTTTTAAGCCTAGCCTTAAAATTAGACAGGGTGTCTGCCTCACGGACTAAAACTGGGAGCTGGTTCCCAATCTGAATGAGAGAAAGTAAATAGTTTCTATAAATGTGTGAATATGTAAATGCTATGTTCTATGGGGACATGGACAAAAAAAACGTTCTCCCTCTCTCTTTCCTGTTCCTTTGGGAGTTTTCTTGTAGGGCTCTTGGAGGGAGTTTCCCTACAAGGAAACTCGCAAATGAACAGGAAAGAGAAAGAGAAAAAAAACGTTCTCCCTCTTTCTTTCCTGTTCCTTTGGGAGTTTTCTTTTATGGCTCTTGGAGGGAGTTTCCCTACAAGGAAACTCACAAATGAACAGGAAAGAGAAAGAGAAAAAATACTTTCTCCCTCTCTATTTCCTGTTCTTTTGCAAGCTCTCTTGTAGGGTTGAGCCTTCAACATATTAAATAATGTAATTAAATGTGATATTAGTAATAGGGTTATTCTTTACTGACCTGGTTAGCTGACAATTGGACACACACATGAACATACACAGGGTTTTGTCATTAGCACACATCCACTACAACAAAAAAAATGGGCCCGTCAACACTGTTTGTCTTATGCTGACACTGACTAACATCTCTGCACCTATTCTTTCCTGTCTTTTTCTTTCTCTCTTTCTCTATCACACATGCACACACACACACACGCACTCTTTAAATTGTTCGAAGACTGTGTATGCACATTTTGTTCATTTTTGATATTTGTAAATGATGGTGGAGGACAAACACACACTAATGGTTTCTTGTGAAAGACAGTGCACAGTTGCAGTGTTTGTTCTGTTATTAAAAATGTTAAAATGTTAGTAAAGCTTAAAGCTTTGTGGGACCACATGGCCTGCATTATAGGGTGGCATAGCTTATGTAGTGTTTTTGGTGCATAGTGTCATAGACAGAAAACTGCACTACATTCAGCTTGTGTTCATTTACTAATTTTGTCTTTAAAATTTAAATTAAAAGCTTTCAGTGCCCTATGTCGTTGTCAAAGTCCTTATTTTATGATGTTATAATTAACCCTGATGTATGTTACAACTGACCCACACTGTGGGGTAAATTGTAACATTTTACTCCTTGTGTTTGAGACTAATCCATGGATTTTCTGTTTGAGTTGCTAAAATGTTTGCTGGGACATGTATTAGCCAGCACTTGTACTTAGTTTGTAAAACAGTTTGAACTCACTGGATTAAAAGAGGTCAGAGTTAGACAAAGAAATTTCCAAAATGTTACAACTATCCCTGCCTTCCCTTACACCTCAAAACTGTACAGGTTTTTACAAAACGATTTGGAAGCATCCAAATTATAGTAGAAATGTGAATGCTGTGTAGGTATATATTGCTTAAGATAAATGTAATGATTAAATTCATCCATATGTCTTTTTACTCGTTTATCAATGTCTCGGGTCTTTCCAGGCCAATATAAACATTGAGAAATGGCATCCCATGTTTTTTTCTGACCGTTGTGACTTTCTGAGGGGCTTGCATCGAAGTCCAACAAAATAGCATTTGCTTCTTTGGCACCACAGAGCACTTTTATTTAGTTTTTTTTTCCATGCCCTTTCATGTAAAACGGGGATTCTCCTATAAAACAAAAGAAAGGATGAAGAAACAACACACAAAAAGCTCCACATAAATAGTCACAACAGAACAATTTGTGCTTCAACAGACATGACCTTTTACGTACTTTTACTGCAGTGTTCGTTCTACTTTTACTTGAGTGATGTTACTGTGAAGTATCGCTACTCTTACTTGAGTAAAATTTCTGGGTACTCTACTGAATGAAAGACAGGCTGTTTTAACCAGAAATGCACCAGAGACACACACCTGCATTTGATGTTAAAGTGAGATTTCTTGTTTGAACACAAATTGTGTTGTTTTAATGTTATTGTCTTTCTGCTGTGCTCGATGTGCCAATTGGAGGTCAAGTGAATATACAATAATCATTATATATTGGAACTGGAAGTACTTTGCATTGTTCTAACTAAATATACATTGGCTACTGTAAATATTGATAGCATAAGTTTTACTTTAAAAATAATTTTATTTCCAAATTTTATTTTCAAAAGTGTTCTGCCTGAACTTGTTATTTAGTAATTATGTTATTTTGTATATGTTTTTATTTTTGTCTTTAAACAACCAGAATTTGCATGTAACTTTAGATTTTTGTCATTCTGATTAAATCATGTGTAAATTTCAAATCAGATGTTATGCTAAGTAAATCATAACATTTTTACCGAATACCTTTTTACTCTTACTTTAGTGGTTTCTTGGATGGCTACCTTTAACTTTTGCTTGCATAAAAATATGTTGAAGTAGTGTTACTCTTACTTTACTACAATTGTTTGCCACACTACCCACCTCTCTGTACAATGAAAGAGTGATATGTTTGAGTGCAGTTTCTCCCATTATCATTAAAGATTTGTAATAGTTTTCAGAGAAAAGAAGATAGTGTTTTCAGTCTGTTCTTGTTGCATGCCAAAAACATACTAAAAACACTATAAATATCTTTAAAGCTTACAGCATTGGTAGAAAAGCTAAATTAATGCAACTATATAACAGGTCAAAGTGAAACTCACCTTTAACTTGGTAATTTGTTGCTTTTTGAGGAATTTCTGTCTTTTGAGGTTTGGACAAACCACTATTGTATGATCCATGAACTTTATACTGATAAATGGTCTGAAAAAGCAGAGGGTCCATCATTAAATGAGTAGCGAATGACAAAACTGACTGGTGAGAACAACCAGGATTCAAGAACCCAACTGAATTGTCATTTGTGCTTCCTCTGTGCCACACTTACTCCACATGCGTGGTTTTTCTTTATGCCACACCTATCTGCATATCTCGGCAGCATCAGAATCTTCCTCACCATTACTATTGTGAGTTTCATGCCTGGGGTGAAAAGATACCCCTCTTTTCACCCCAGGCATGAAACTGCAAAAGTCAGCAACGTCCAAATCTCCAAAGGAAAAACACGTATGATTGATGTAACATTTCTTCATACTTACTCATATAACTTAAGCGACTGTTGTGACAAATACTGGACTACTTTCAGCGAAAGAACTCCCATTGATATAACAGATAATCAGTAACAAGCAATACGATGAGGCTTTTGATCAATAATTACTAAATTCTACTCACGGATAATTTAAGTGCGGAAGACATTCAGAGAAAACATACTTTTCCAGTGAGACCATATTCACATGCAACATAATTTTCAATTGGACCCCTTCCATGATGTGAACATTCAAAGCATGTGCCAGTTTTATTGTGTAACATCATCAGCTTATTTCTTGTGAGGGTACAAGTATGACATCTAAAAGCATTCATGCCAAACCTATTTGAAGCACCGCTTCCAGTTTGTAAACCTTTCCCCAAAAGAAAGGAATGTTATGAGTTTGTTGTATGCAATTCCTGCAGATCCATACAACCTCTTTACTGCTACTTCAACAGCAAAGAGTAAGCAACAGCAATAGCCTTACGTAGTAACTTACTGAATAAGTAGCCTATATGTCCCTCTTATAGGCGGAGGAACCATGGGGGCTGCAGAGGAGAAAAATACTTGATTTTGAAATCTTTATCTCATGAGCGTGTCTGAGTATTTGGGAAGCGGGGCAGACACGGGAGACTCCGCTATTAGCTGCAGTCTGATCAGACCTCTGAATGAGCTAAAGCTTTCTGTAGGGAATGTTGAATATGGCTAGTTTATAACATCTTGTTAGTTTACATTTATATTTAGAAACGAAATATTTTAACTTAAGTCCTCTTAATACTGGGATGGGAACCCGTCCATTACTGAACTGCTAACTTTGTCATACTTCCCAAGTAACGTCAACACCATCCAAAAAATGTTTTGTCATCTTACCATCACCAAAGAAAAGTCTTTAACAACAGCAGGACTTACTTTGTTTTCTTAAAAAGAGTAACGTCATTGAGTAACGGGTAAACATCAGTAGAGTCAGGGGGAGCTTCAGGATGTGAGGTAAGGTTTAAAAATCACATTATTGATAGAATAGATCCAGAAAGGAGAATAGGTGAGGTTGATTTTTTTAAGATCATTTTTTGGTCAGTAATTCTTTATTTCCACAGTACTATAAAGGTTTGGGTTAGAATATGAGGTTATCAGCTGCATTCAAACACCCCACAAGTGTTCTGCACATTTATATGGGGAAGTGCTACTCCATAGTAACCGAGAGGTGGATTTTTTCCCCATGTGCCACCTTTTTGCTCAGGAGAGGTACCTTAGACATGCACCTCTGAAGCTATTTTGTACGTTTAGGAGCAGCAATGGAGCAGCGCAAACAGAAAAAGTGGATGGTACAGGGCTGGAGGTGAGGTCTTAAAATAAATCAGTGAACACTTAATTTTAGGGTGAGGTTATGCTATTAACAGCTTTGACTGTATAAGCCTAAACACATCTGCAAATCAGTTGTTACAAATCTTTATGTATAAGAAAAGCCTCAACAGATGTTCCTTTTTTATCTTTTGCAAGTCAAACCCTGATACTGTATATTAGCATATGTAATGTCTTAATGCCATGCAGGGGCATCAAGGGTTTGAGGCATTTTTGACCAATAAAACATGTTAAACCATTTACGGATCTGTAAGGTTTCTAATAGATTCGTTAGTGCTTTTTTGTCACATTGACATGTTTGAGGTCATCAAACACAGTTTTAAATCAGACAAAAATAACAAGTAAATAAAAATTGCAGTTTTTAAATGTTGGTTAAAGTGGAAAGTCAATGCAAAGTAACACTCTGTGTTAAATTATGAATTAAATGTGATTCACAACATTTTTTGATTCAACCTCCGTACTTACATCCACCCCAACTACAGATAGACACACAGGATCATTCAAATACAACCTTTCTGGAGTCTAAAACATGTCGAAAAGCAAACCTACATGCCGGGATATGAAGAAATTCAAGAACAGATGAGGGGGCAATTACTTTTTAGTGTAGAGTACGATTAGTTTGGATAGCTTTTATTTCTTAATAAATGAAATGATTTCAAAAACTGCATTTCATATCTACTCAGGTTGTCTCTTAAATCTTTTAAATCTATTTGATGATTTGAAACATGTAAATATAAAAATAAAGCAAAGGAAAATTCTTTACAGAGACAAAAGCTTTTTATCCTTTGAACCTTTAGATTTAAATAAATGAAAAAAAGCTTTTTAATATAATTTTAGATACATTTATTTTGAGAAACTAGTTTTTTTTTTATTGCTGCCAGAAACCAAAATTCCTTCAGTGTTATTTTTAAGAAGAACTGAGAGGTGAATGAAATATGAGAATCATTTTCCGGGTGTTTATTCATGGAGTACTTTTTCTGCCACAAGATGCTATGAGGCTGTCCACAGTGTCTTGGTTTAAATCTCACTGATGGATTATAGTCTAGACTCAGGGCAATAATTCCCCCAGGTGTTATATAGTTGTTAGGTATTAATTAGTCAACTCAGAGGAAACGACACAGAGTCTCTATTTTTCTTGCGCAAGAGGTAGCCACACTTCAGTGCGAATCTACAAAGTGTTGGCACCCTCTCTCTTTATTTATATATGTGGTTCACACACACAGTTCAACAGACAGTTCAGGCATTTACGGGGTGTATGTGTGTCTGTGTGTGTCTGTGTGTGTGTGGGGTCAGAAGGGTTAGAGTGCATGTGTTTTGCTTTTAAACAGAGAGGAAGTGGGAACTGGTACAAGCAGCCCCCAGATGTTACTGATAGTAGTATAATTCACTCCTCTCCCCCATCCTCCTTTCTGTGGCATGTGGGAAGGAAGAGCACTTTGTACAGACATGCGTGATAAACAATACAAAAGTTTTCAAACCCTAACAATAGTACAATCTAAAGGATTATTCAGATACTCCAAATACACAGCCATTGTGTGTCACTGGGGCAAGTAATGTTATTTCTATGCTGCAAAACTGGATGAATAACTTCCGTTAGTTGATTTTTGTTTCTTGTCTTGAATGGCGGACTGAATGGATGACTAAATCTTAGTTACGTCTGGGAACCACATGCCTGACCTGATGACATCACTGCACTAGTAAGCATGTGCTGTATCTCTGAAACTAAACCGCCCACCTGGCAATGGAAAACCACCACTTCAGTTTTGAAGAAGCTGCGTTTCTCGAAAACATGAGACTGTTTTTTTCCAGCTACACTGTAACGTAAAACTGCTCAATGGGCATCACATGAAATGTGTGATAGTAGATGTTGTGCATTCCTTAAAACTATTTTTTCCAACTCGGGGATTCCCTCAATCCACGTCCACCAGCCACGCTCTGTGATCTGGAATGACTTGTTGGATAACTAATCTTTTTGATTTGATCAAACCTTGTGATATACCTTTTGTGTCAGTCTCTGATGTCAGCACTTTGAGACTGAATGAAAAATAAATTAAATCACATGGTGCATTTTAACTGATGCTGTCTTTTGATGGACACTTTAGACCCAAAGGTTATTGCTTCTATAGAACATCTTAATGACATACCACTTGACTGAAAGAAACAATTGTAGCTGCCCTTCCCTACTCACCTACAACAACTGGATAGGTCAAGTCTAGTCAAGTTTATTTATATAGCGCTTTTCAGCAACAACGCACTCAAGGCGCTGTACATAAGGAAAAACATTACAATAATACAGAACCTCAAGTAACACAGGTAATTTAAAAAAAGAGAATAGAATGATGGATAAGAAAATGAAAGGAAAATTGGACTGAAAACTTTAATAATGTTTAGATAACACATTCAAAGGCCACTCTAATCAAATACGTTTTTAATCTTGATTTAAAGCAACTTAGGGTTTCAGCGCTTTTACAGTTTTCTGGGAGTTTATTCCAGATTAGTGGAGCATAAGAACTAAAAGCTGTACCCAAATGTTTGGTTCTGGTTCTGGGTATGCAGAGTAGATTTGGGCCAGAAGACCTGAGAGGTCTGGGTGGTTGAAACACTGACAACAAGTCTGTAATGTATTTTGGTGCTAAGTTATTCAGTGATTTATAGACTAACAGAAGTATTTTAAAGTCTATTCTCTGAGCTACAGGGAGCCAGTGAAGGGACTTTAGAACCGGGCTGATGTGCTAGGTAGATAGGTAGAAAAGTGTTTCTATTATGCTGATTGCTGTTTTGTGTTCAGTTTCAATTTGAGTTGCTGTTGAACACTAAATGAAGCTCGTAGTTATGGCTTTAGCTACATGTGTGTCATGGATTCTAAACCATGTTCAAAACATCAAAACCCCTATGGCTGTTAAAAAATTCCATTTATTTTCAAATAATTATTAAATAAAGGCAATATTTTCTTCACAAGATGTTACTATGGCTTACTTTTGCTGGTCCCCATGGGTGTGAGCATGATGTATGACCTATTATATAGTATTTGACTTTGACTGATGCAGTGTCTTTCATAAAAGCACTTCAAAGATCATTTAACAATCCCACATTTTTGACTAATACTGTTATTTATTGCAGCATGGCACATGTATTATGCTTTGATGAGTCACCATGATGGTAGAGCTTTTTTCCTTATAAAACACATCTAAACAGGCTTAAATAAATTGTTTTAAATAAATAAAGTAACATGTTCCAGAAATTGTATGATGATAAATTTGCTAAAATCCTGGAAACATCTCGCTATTCCCTTTTCAGTAAGCTGGATGAAAGAGGTGCCCATAAATCATAGGAATACACAAACAGGGCTTAAAAAAAATGATTAGTGCAAATTCACGTTAGACTGGGCTGACCGGAAACTATTTGCATCATTTGAGTCACCAAGGATAAATAGGATAAATAAGGCATGGAGGCACAGAGAGGGCATCCCTTACGATCATCTTCATTATGGTAGGTGGAGACTGAAGCTGAATGAGGATTGTTTCGGTTGTGATCTCTCACAGCAAATATGCGCTAGAGGAGAATTATGTTTCCTGCTTGATAATTATTGCAAAATTACCTGAACCTGAATCGTATTTACCTGCATTCGGTTATTTTTCATTTTCCTTTTGTTGGTTTATTCATTTCCTACAGGAGTTTTTAACCTTCGTACCAGAGCTGTTCATCCTCCTCTCTGTGCGCGCCTGGCTGGCGAACAGTGTCGCCGCCCCGCTCACCTATGCAGACACGGACCCGTTCACCGGCAGGCCGGTGCAGTGTGACCGCTGTCCGCCGGGCACCTTCCTGCGCACCCGCTGCTCCTCCATTACGAAGAGCGACTGTGCCGCGTGTCCAGACGGCTCCTTCACGGAGCTCTGGAACTACATCGGGAAGTGTTTGCGCTGCGGAGTCTGCGGACGGAACCAGGTGGTGAAGAAGGAATGCACCGCCGACAGCGACTGTCAGTGCGAGTGTAAACAAGGTTACTTCTACCATCAGGACTACGACATGTGCATGAGACACAGCGAGTGTCCGTCTGGCTGCGGAGTTCTCACTAGAGGTACAGTCACGTCTGCACCGTACACGTTCATAACCACTGAGCTTTTCAGTGAGAATGTTAGAAAAACACTCTTGTCTTGCAGCAAGAAGGTCCTGGGTTCAAATCCCAGCCTGCGGTCTTTATGCATGGAGTTTGCATTCTCCCCATGCATATGTAGGTTCCTACCGGGTACTCCAGCTTCGTCCCACAGTCCAAAAACATAGCTGTTAGATTATTGCTCACTCTAAGTTTCTCTTGGCTATGAATGTGTGTGTGCATGGTTGTTTGTCCTCTGGACTCCCTGTTGCCCTTTGAATGTTTGTTATGGAATTTGAATCTATCTGTCTCTATGACTGGATTGAATGGACTATATATTTCTGAGTGAAAACTGGATCTGTTTTATAAAGTGACTTGGTGTGACATTTGTTGTATATATATAATCTGAACTGAACTGAACTGAATTGTAAAACATCAAAGAAACAAACTGACGTCAATATTTGAACAAACGTAATTTACACTGTGCCATGCTGCCCCGTAGTGGCTAATTGTTGTCACTGCACTACCACTGTATTCTCATACAGAAACACAACAATCTGGGAGAATGTTACAGATGTGCTGCTTTACACATGGTCTCCTTAATTATCATAAATAATTAATAATGGGATAGTGATAGATAGATAGATAGATAGATAGATAGATAGATAGATAGATAGATAGATAGATAGATAGATAGATAGATAGATAGATAGATAGATAGATAGATAGATAGATGTAAAAAAAATTTAAAAAAAAATTTGGATTCTCCTGCAGGCACAGCTGAGAAGGACACAGTGTGTCACATTTGCCCTGAAGGCACCTTCTCTGACATTTCCTCTGCCAATCAAAACTGCACCCAGCACAAGAGTTGCAGCGATGCAGGACTGCAGTGGGTGCTGAAGGGCTCCACCTGGCATGACAGTGTGTGTGCAAACTGCGAAGAACTCAAAGGTAAAAACTGGATTTAAATAGCATTTTTAAAGCATGAACCCCCCAATAAAACAAGGATGATACACAAGTTTGGATCAAGGAAAATAAAATATGAAAAATCATACATGTGAAATAGACGGCAGATAATGTTTTGGTAAAATTGGAATGTTCAACATGACTGTTTATACGAAAAATAGCAAAAAAGTATAAATACCATCTATTTGGAATGTTATGGCATTAAAATGTAAGCTTGTTATCAGTGAAGCCAATTTCTTCTGTTACCTCAAATCGTTGAAATAACCACTTCTTTTCAGATGGAGCTGAGTACCTTAAAGAAATCATCCCATCTTTCTTCATTTTCCACAAGATGAACATCAAACGGCTGCGTCGTATTGTACACAGGCTCTCATCTCAGGGGGGTAAAAAGCCAAGAGAAGCTCTGGAGCTCAACTTCTCCGAACTACATGCACACATCGGCAATTGGGTGTCATCTGCCACAGCGGCACAAATTCAGCAGCTTCCCGACATAGTGATCAAAGTAGGAGCAACTAGTGTTGGTGAGAAACTACAGAGCAAGCTCAACCAAATTCAGTCACATGTGGCAGAGCACTGTGATACTGACATCATGGGCAATGATATTTTAGGTTAAAGTCTGAAAGTATTAAAACTTGTGTTTAGTGTATCAGCAATTGTAATCTATGTGTGTATATGTGCATATAATTCTTGGGGAAAAGCCAGAAAATAACCTAAAAAGAGCAATCTGAAGAGGAGTTTAAATAAAGTTTAGCATAGATTGACATCCATCAACACTTCCCAGGATTACCTCCTGTGGAGGTTTGAAATGAGAGAAAGAGGATTTAAGAGAGTGAAGTACAAATGTTAGAGGGTGATTTTGTTTCCTTCCTTGTTTTCTGCAGGAGAGATCCTTCTGTTTTAGTCATGTATTTATGGAGTTAACTGTAAACTACATTTAAAGAAATTAACACTTTAACCTAAAGCACATTGTAAAGATTGGAAGAAGGTTAAAAGGATTTAAACCTCTGTTGCACTAAAAAACATTTAATAGTCTTCTGTGTTTAGCTGATAAAGGAACAATTGTTGAGAAATTGCTGAATTAGACATGAGTGTCATATCCTGCTGAGTTAACTTGTCGCTTCAAATAGATTAGAATATGTGTTTTAAATGGCAACTATGGATGGTGGTGGCAATTTGCATTTGACAGATGTTCCTCTCATATTTTTACACAATGTAGATTTCCATTTCGCTCAGTATTTTGCAGTTTGGCTACCTCAATCAATGCAGTGCCAATGGCAGCAGAAAGTTTGAGCTTCACTAATTCTAGCTTCTTTTTAATTGTTAAATGCTCAATTAAATGCTTGCACAAATAAGGCAGATTTTGTTTTTAGCTTTTGTTCTTCTGTAAAGGGAAGATTTGTTTTTTATAATGGTAGCAAGACATACTTGTTCAGTTTAGTTCAATTTATCATTGTCCCACAGGGGAGAATTTATTGGAATATACCTGAGAGGTGAGAAACAAGAGCAGGAAATAAACAATCTACAGGTTGCACAGAGAGCAAGGTATTTAATGATTAAATAAAAGGTAGTTTCTGACATAGAACACAATAATCCAAAAAGTCAGTTTGTCATTTTCTACCGCTTCTTCCATATTGGGTCGCAGGGAAGCTGGTGCCTTTCTCCAGCAGTTTACGGGCGAGAGGCGGGGTACACCCTGGACAGGTCACCAGTACATCGCAGGGCAACACACAAACAACCATGCACACACCTAAGGGCAATTTATCGAGACCAATTGAGACTATCTCAGTAGAAGTAAATTAAATGGACTTAAAGTACTTTTAAACATTGAAATTATCCTGTTTTTACAGAAAAAAACATTGTCTGAAAGATCTTTTTGATCCTTCAGGCAATCAAGAGTTGAGTTTTGTCAATTGCTGTACCAACGTACAGTATGTTTTACAGGTTCTTTTTCTGTTTTTTCAAATGTTTTGCTTTTTCAAGTGCTCTGCCTGTACAGGCTTCCCTCTGTTTGTGAAGCTATGGGTGAACGTTAAGTTATAGGAATGCTTGTCTTACTTTTCTCTACATTTCACCTTTTCTTTAGAACATATAGTCTTTAACTTTTCCTCTTAGAATAAAAATGGCCAAAAGAAGTTGTGCTTTTTTTCTTTTTCTGTATGTAAAATAAAATTCTGCAAAACTCTGACTCAAACAATAACAGCATTTCAGAGTGACTGTCCCTTTAGCAATCATGAAGTGTCAGCCTGCGGTATATCTACCTCATCTTATATCGTTTGTTAAAGTTTTATTTTCTTATGTTTTTTACAGTAGTTTAACGTTCTATTATAGATTAGTATGTAAAAATTATGCTAATTTATTTTTTCTGTTTATATGAATGAGGTAAATTGTGAAGTCAGTGAGACAATGGGGCATTTTTCTTTTTTTATGTCAGTTATTTTTTCATTGTAAAAATAATAAATAGAATTTTGCACTTGTGATACTGGGGTTTGCTTCTTTTAGTCTTACTCAAATAATTTATATAATTGTTGCTATTGTCATATTTTAAAATACTTACACAGCAAATGGAAAAAGGTTAATAAATGTAGCCCAAAATAAAATGTAGTTTTTTTAAAAAAGGTTTTGAAAAAAGTTCTTTTTTTTAACCTTTCCACACTTTTAATCACTTCTTTTCTTTTATCTTTCTTTTACATTACCGTTTAGACTGAGACATAGGCTACTCTAACATATGGAGGCGTGTAAAGATTTTAAAACTGGGGTGATGTGCTTTTTTTCCTAGTTTTAGTGAGGACATGGGCAGCAGCACTAGTTAGTGAGGGGCATTAAGAAACAGTAGGGACAAAACAACATCTCAGAACGAACGTGTGATGACCTGGCATGGACAAAGCAACAGAAAAATATTGTAAAGCTTTTCATGGATGTCAAATTGTACCCAGACCAGATCGACCCGAACCACTGACAAACACTTCCTTACCGGATCATCCCTGGTCGGACATTGCTGTAGATCTACTTGGACCTCTGCCAACAAACCACTCCATTCTGGTGGTAGTGGATTATTAAAGTCAATACAATGAAGTTTTAACCTCCACGTCATCAACTGTCTCAAAACAATATTCAGTAGACATGGACTACCAGTTACCTGCAAATATAAGCCCCACAGTTCCAATCAGATTTATTCAAAGACTATTGTGAAACAAATGGGATTAAACATTGAAAAAAACACCCAAAATGAGCGCAAGCCAACGGAGAAGTGAAGCGCAAGAATGCATCTCTGATGAGAAGAATCAAGATTGCTCGTGCAGGACTTGAATGAAAGTGAGAACTGAGAAAATACATGGCGGTATATTGCAGTATTGAGCACCCTACTGTAAGGAAGAGTCTGGCAGAGCTCCTATTTAACCGAAAAATAAGAGGAAACTTACCAGACATCCGTAAGTTAAATACACCAGCGTTAGGAGCCTGGTTCTCAAATGTGGACACAAGCAACACAGTCCTGGTACAACAAGACAAAATGGACAAGTTTACAACTCCATTCAGAGAAACACCACACAAACTTGTGAGTAAATCTGGAAACCATATTGTTGCTGAATGCCCAACTGGAGTACATAACCGCAGAAGTACTACATAAGTAAAGAAATATGAAAGACAAAAGACTAAACAAGAAGACCTTACACAAGAAGAAACACCTGACAGAGAGGAAAGTGAAATAAACACCACAGGGGGGCGCTCAGGGACTGGAAATGCCAATGTTGACCAGACCCCAGAGGGTAAGAAAGAAGCCTGAGAGACAGTGATTTTCAGTTAAAGCGACAATAATATGTAGATGTTCATGGTTATATGAAGCAAAATGTTCGTATGTTGCAGTGCAGTCAGTCCTGTTCTAAGACACTTGCAGCATGCGGATATAGATACCTACATGTTAGTAAGGTACAAAGGTAAATAAATTTGGTTCTAAGGAAAATGGTGATCTTGTATTGGATACTTGATTATGTAGGACGTACAATCAGGAAGAGGTCAGGAAAAGTAGGCATGATCTGCTGTGACATTGATTTGATTCAGAGTGTCACAACTAATGAAATAGTAATACGAGAGGATAGTCTTGCTGTTGGTTCTTCAGAGTCAACCTGCTGAGTCAAACTAAACACTACCTAACTACTGGTTCACCATAAGTTTTGGCCCAGAGAAATTAACATCCTCTACTGATCTCAGTGGGTCATGGAACGGGATCATCATTCCTGATTTTTTTTTTCTCCTCACTGCTTCTTTTGGCTCCTGTTGTGTTTATTAGCGTCCTCCCAGGGATCCTCCACCTCAGTTATTCCCAGCAGTTGCCTCCAACATCAATTCCTGTGCTTCCTTTGTCGGAAGCACAGGATATATTAACAGAATATAATAACAGAAAAATAACTTTCAATGTCACTTTGTGCAGTTGTAAACTATGGTGAACTAATGTTTTCTATAAAAATCTTTTTAAAACCACATTTTTATAATCACACTGTTGCAAACATTTAGCTATAATTTGTACTCTTTTACCAAAGCTAAGTCCTATCGTCCACATTTTAACAGCATAGTGAAGCTTTACTGTTTGAAAATATTAGCTTGTTTCAATGCCAAACTAAGCATTCAACACAGTTATGCAGTCTTTAATAAATAGAGCTGGGAGGCAGAGAGAACATCTTTCTGCTGGCAGACTGGTCTACACTCAAATGTATCTTTGTTAAGGTAAATGGAGACATTGAAGCTGCTGTGGCCACTTATGCCTTCTGTAATATCAATTGAATTTGATTGTGTTGGATCAGAACCTGACTATTTGACTGAATTGTATTTGAAGTGGACTGATTTGATCTGGATTCTGTAAAACTAGACATGAATTGACCCGGTTTGTAAAGTGCCTTCAGATGACATTTCCCACAAGTTGATGCTAAATAAATAAAGTGAATTTAGCTGAAGTGAACCATCCCAATATGTATGTGTGGTGGCTGTGCACAATGTGAGATAATTTTGATGTGAATGATGTATGTAAAGAAAGAAAAGTGGCTTGGTTGTGTTTTTGAGCAAACAGCTTTTTGCAGTTTCTCGGAGAAAAGCTGCATTTGTATTGATGAGAACGTTATCAAAATGTAAATTTGTTCTATAATTAATTTAGAAAAGTAAAAATAATTGTCAAAGGGATATACATTTAGAAAAAAAAGTATAAAAAGTAGTTTTCATTTACATTTTAACAAACATTGCATTCCAATAATCAGAGGAAATGTCTTTAATGTCTCTGCTGGTATTTATGACTATTCGTCTGTTCCTGTTCAGAAGTCCTGTTAAAAGGCCTCTTTGCCATCACCCTAATCTTTAGCTCCCTCCACAGATTTTCTATCAGATTTAAGACGGGACTCTGGCTGGGCCAATCCAAAAACATATTTCCAGCCAGTAGGATGGTGTTGCTCAAAGTAAAATATTATTTTAAATTTAAATCTTCAAGAGATATGAATCAAGAGATATGCAGATAATATATTTCAGTACTCCAGTTTTCATTATTATTATTATTAGAGCTTTCAGCTAATGTACACTAGTAGTTCAGTTTCTCAAAATGTTGCAATATTACATAAGACAAACAAAAAAATGGCTTAGAGATACAACAGTATGATGTTATGGCATATCCAAGCATTTAAATCAAAAGTTGAGTGAAAGGAAAAAGTATGGCCAAAAATGATGCATCACAACCTTGAGTTAATGGTGAAACAAAGCTGATTTTGGGGGAAAAGAAGAGAGGCTCACAGCTGGAGCCGCAGGGAGTCTTTTCCAGAACTCGCTGGAGCATGGATACAAAGAACAGGAGCTTAGATTCCAGGACACTGTCACAGAGTGATCAGATCTTTAAAGCTGAAAGAAAAACGTTAGGGGAAAGGGGTCGGAAAAAGCCTAGGATATGAAAAAACCAACTGTTTTCCAAAAAAAAACCCCCCCACTTTTTAACCCCCCCCTTCTGGTTGAAAGGTCAAACAGAAAACACTGTTTTATAAGTCAGGACGCCATAAAATATGGCAAAAATCCCATCAAACCGCTGTTTAATGCGGTGTTTTAAGATGCAAAACCCGGAAAACATTTTCTTGGCCATGGTTGAGTTTGGAGTCTGACTGTTTGAGGCTGTGGACAGGTGTCTTTTATACAGATAACAAGTTCAAACAGGTGCCAATAATACAGGTAACGAGTGGAGGACAGAAGAGCCTCTTAAAGAAGAAGTTACAGGTCTGTGAGGGCCAGACATCTTTGTGGGTGACCAAATACTTATTTTCCACCATAACTTACAAATAAATTATTTAAAAATCCTACAATGTGATTTCCTGGATTTTGTTTTTTGTTTTGTTTTTCATTTTGTCTCTTTTAGTTGAAATGTACCTATAAAATAAACACTGAGAAATAAAAAAAAGGCAAAATAAAAAAACTTCACATGTCTAAAGTTGTTCATAGAAAAACATACATTTATTTTACTGTATTTAACCAGATTAAAACCACAAAAAAACAGGCCTACTTAATGTACAAGTGAGGGAATAAATGTGTAGATGAAAATATGTCTGCACTGTATTACTGTATCTGCACTTTGAGAGACATGTATGAGTAATGATAAAGAGCCCCTGGATAATTATTTAGGGCTCTGACAAACAGAAGGAACAACAAGTCTATGCCTTTTTGGGCAGTCTTGCTTTGATTGAAAATATGTAACATGAAAATTCCAGTAATGAGATAGGGAAATTTGTCATTTTATTAAGAAAAAATATAAAAAATAGTTGTGTTATTGAACACCAGATAGCTGTATTGATCATTTTATTAGGATCTTTTCTGAGTTATATAAAAAACAAAATAATCAGATAGAAAATTTCTATTTTAGGGTCCTTATTCAGTCCTTAATGCATGCCAACTCATAGATTAAGAATCTTTCTAGTAATTGTTCATCATAGCATATAAGATTTACTTTCCTGTATTTATTAACAAAACAACCACCAAATGTCTTGATAGCGTTTCTGTAGACTAGCTCCCGTGCGAGTGCCATCTAGTGAAAGAGAAACGTATTACAGCTACGACTCGGATTTCAAAATTGCATGTCGGTCTTCACTTGTTTCAGACAGTAATTGTGTATTCTTTCTCTGCTTTTGACTTTAAAGAGATTAAAATTAAAATTGAGATGATTACATAAGCAAACACTGACACCGAGTGCTGCAGAATATATGAAATCTATCAGAAAAAAAAACATCAGATCTCTTTTCAGCACAGTTGATCTGTTATGGGGTGTTGATTGGATTTTCGCCGTGTTGAAGGCTTCCTGACTTATAAAACGGCGCTTTTTGCGTGACCTTTTAACCAGACTTGTAGTAAAAGTGGCGTTTTGAGGCAAAGTTGGCTTGCCATAGAGAACTCCAGAACACGGTCAGGTTACCGCGCTGTCAGAGACAACCAGATGACACCTCCCTCCAGGTCTCCTTTATGAGAAACACCTGCTGCAGCTGCCCCTGAAAAAACACTCATCCACCGAAGGATGACAGAAAGGGGATTTCCCCTGTTCAGCAAGATCGACGCGACCAAATAAATAGAGCTGCGAAGCAAAGAGATCATCATCTTCCTCACTGACTTGTCCTACATTATCTTCATTATGGTACGTGGAGGTAGTGTAACAAAGACAGGCTGTGCTCGCTCAGATAACAATCTTTTTATAAAGGCGGCATCTGAGAGAACACATTTTTATTTTGGAATATTATAATCTAAAATGACCAAAACTCTGTTCTAATCAACTTATTTTTGGAGAAATTGTTAATTAAAGTTAATTAAGATGTTTTTTGTGTGCTTCTTGTCGTTTCGTTTCCTTCTTCCAGGATTTTTTACCGCTCTTAACAGAGCTGTTCATCCTCCTCTCTGTGCGCGCCTGGCTGGCGAACAGTGTCGCCGCCCCGCTCACCTATGCAGACATGGACCCGTTGACCGGCAGGCCGGTGCAGTGTGATCGCTGTCCGCCGGGCACCTTCCTGCGCGCCCGCTGCTCCTCCATTAGGAAGAGCGAGTGTGCTGCGTGTCCAGACGGCTCCTTCACGGAGCTCTGGAACTACATCGGGAAGTGTTTGCGCTGCGGAGTCTGCGGACGAAACCAGGTGGTGAAGAAGGAATGCACCGCCGACAGCGACTGTCAGTGCGAGTGTAAACAAGGTTACTTCTACCATCAGGACTACGACATGTGCATGAGACACAGCGAGTGTCCGTCTGGCTGCGGAGTGTTTACCAAAGGTACAGTCACTTTAAACTTTTAGTGCGTCATTTCACATTTACATTGGTTTAACTCGACAGCGTTTGTGTTTCAACTGCAGGTACACCTGAGCAAGACACAAAGTGCAGTATCTGCCCCAATGGCACCTTCTCTGACATTTACTCCACTGATCAAAAATGCTCACAGCACAAGAGCTGCAGCGATGCAGGACTGCAGTTGGTGTTTAAGGGCTCAACCTGGCATGACAATGTGTGTGCAAACTGCATTGAGCTCAAAGGTAAGAGGCTCTTTCCAGCCAGAAACTGGCAGGTTAGAGTATATTATAGTCATGTGTTGGAGCACATGACCGTTATTTTGTCTGTCTGCCCTACTTATCAATGTCAGTCGGAGGGACTAAGGCTGCCCTGGCCAAGAAGACTTGATGTACATGTTAACCGATCAAATGCAATGTATAATTAATGAGCCAGACAGTTTCAGTCATTTCATACTGCAGTGCAGCTTAGACACATACAAATTACAAATGAATACCTAAATGATCAAATACTTTTGCAGATCACAAATTGAAACTTTATCAAAATTTTGTCTCTAATTTGTCTTAAATATTTTTAAAGCTGATCATTTGTTTAATTTGTTATTATATTATGACATATTTTAATGAAGATGTAAATATCATTACATTATATTTTTTGTGGTCTGTGCTTCATTTGCCCATCTATATTTGGACACCAAGTCACCAATATATCCAAAATACTTCTGCTTGTCAGTTACTGAAACTTATTTAAATCATTACCAAGCACTGATTTATGACTACTGAATATCTTGTTTCGCTTACTACTCCCTGATCGACCTGTGAGTGCTTTGTTGTAAGCGCCGGTGGAATGGAACATAATGTCCTGACTGCCTGTCTCCTCTCTGCAGATGGAGCCGCATATCTCAAAGAAATCATCCCGGCCTTTTTCATTCATCATAAAATAAGACTCAAACGGCTGCGTCGAATAGTGCTCAAGCTTCCATCTCAGGATTCCAGAAAGCAGGAAGGAACTTTTGAGCTCAGCTTCTCAGAACTTCACTCACGCATCAGCAGCTGGGTTTCATCTGCCACTCCGATGCAGATTCGGCAGCTTCCAGTGGTTCTGATTAAAATGAGGGCCTCCCATGCAGGGGAAAAACTGCAAAACAAGCTGAACAGAATTGAGAAAAATCTTTCAAAGCAGTGTAATTTAGGGAGTGTTAGCAAGGTAGATTTAAATTCAGCTTTGGCTTAAGGGGTAGAAAATATCTTTGTCTTGTACTAGACAGGGCAAATGTTTCACTGGCTAATTTATAATAAGTCTAATAGAAGTATTGTTTTTATGTCATTTTACCATGCTGCCTTACTTCTGTAAAACTGGAATCTTTAAAGCAAGCACAGTATAGGATGTTTCATGGTTATTCGTATAAAGGTTGGGGGACTTTAATGAGTTATGTTTTAATGCAATTTCTAGAGGTAAAAGTTTGCACCAAGGTAATCTGAGAGCTCTTGTAAGTAAGCTGGACACTAACCTATAATCATTAAAAAGTGTCAGCTTGCATTTATCTACCTCTCCTATTTATTTCTGCTTGAGAGATTTTGCACCTGTCACTTTTTCTTACTGCAAAAGTATTGCCGTGTTGAAGCTCACTGTGTCAAGAGATATAATTTATTTATTTGAAGAAAGTTTAGTCTAAACAAGACCGCATGAAGAGCTTTATATTTTTTAGTAAACCGCTGCGTTTTTAAAATGGAATCGTGCACATTAAACACAGAGCATGTTTAATCAGTAGTGACCATGTTTTCACTATACATGAAGTTTTGAAAAAATAAAGTTCCTCAAAACTAAGAATTTTGTTGGTCTACAATTAATCATGAATGATCCAACTACATCTTTAATTCATATTTCCACATGTGCACCAAATTTGGATATCAGAGAGATAGTGCAATCATGCACTAGTCAAAGATTTGTTCCATGTTCTTAAGTATTCACAACTAGAAGGTAAAATTAAAATGGGCTAGCAAGAGATATGGTGCACCAGGTTACCCCCAGAAATATACTTTGGTTGCCCATTTACCTTAAGAAGGAAATGAAACACTGTTTGAGCTAACCCCTCAATATTGAAACATATATCTTAATATACTCACTAGGATACAATGCTATGCAAGGGTATTAATATCAACTGAAATTTTGTACGAAATGTTATGTCACAGCGAGAAGTTCCAATGTATTTTTATTAAGATTTTATGTGACAGATCAGCACAACGTATTACATAATTTTAAAGTGGAAGGACAAGAATATATGGCCCACTCACCCAAGAAAAGCACCTTGTTTGTACAACCACCTTTCACTTTTTTTTTGTCTGAAAGTTTAGCAAAGTATCTTATGTACAAGTCTGGGTTCTGTTTCACACAAGATTTTACATACTGGAAGGTCCCCAACATTTACACCAGAAGCCTGTTGAACATTACTAGCTGATAACAGGCGTAGACAGGCTATCTGGTGTACCAGGCAATGCCCCGGGGCAGATGCACATTTTTGGGCCGGCCCGAGGCTATCATAATTTATTTTAAAAAGTATTTAGAAATTAATGTAATTAATTTATTAATAAAATAATGTATTAATTAAATTAATCTATAAATAAAAGTGTTTATGAATACATTTCATTGATCTCAACAGTAAATGAGACAATTCAATTTTTTTTTTAAATCTCTTAGCCACTTTAGCTGGCCAGAGTTGGAGAGGTCACTTCATGTCTCCCTGTAGAAATGGATAATAAACCACAAAATTGCAAATGGTATTCACACTCTCTGTCATAATGACGTTGGAGATAGTTGCAAAAGGAATGGAATCTGAATAATGGACTTCCTTTCAGCAGGAAGGTCACCACAACAAAATATTCACTGAAAAAGAAAGGTGATTTCTGACTGTCAATGATGCAGATGACTGTTTTGCCAGAAGGGCAAATGAAAAGCTAGAAGAGCAGGAAGAACTAGCTTCGGAAGTGGCTGCTTTCAGTTATCCAAGTTCAAAATGATTCAGTTTTATTGCCTTGTTTCACATTTGTTCTTGAGAATCATCGGAATGCCATTCAACATTTTCTACACCAGTATGTATATCAGTCCTGTTATAATCCAACTAATGCGTATCACTCACATTTTTGCCTGTCAAACTGCTTCTCTTCAAGGCTGCCCTGTCCCTTGGTTCGGCTCCAGGCACATGCCTTTCATTTGTGAGGACTTCACAGGCATTGTTCACATTTGTAAGTTACTATATTGTATACGACTAATATATCGAGGCACATGACGTCGCCAGGTACGGCGGAGCTGGGGTCCCACCCTGGAGCGGGACTCGCCGGAGAGCGCCTGGTGGCCGGGTTGCTCCTCGCAGGACCCGGCCGGGCCAAGCCCGAACGAGAGACGCGGGGCCATCGCCCAGTGGGCCCACCACCTGCAGGGGGAACCGTGAGGGACCGGTGCAAAGAGGATTGGGTGGCAGACGAAGGCGGAGACCTCAGCGGCCCAATTCCCGGATGCTTAGGCTGGCTCTAGGGACGTGGAATCAGAATCAGAATCAGAATCAGAATCAGCTTTATTGCCAAGTTTGTACATACAAACAAGGAATTTGACTCCGGTACACTTTGCTCTTTGGTTTTTGTTTTTGCACTACAGAATATACATATTTACAATGTACAATATACACATATATAAATAAAATAAAAAGGTGCATTTGCAACAACTGTATGCTGTTGTTTTGTATTTTATTGAATGTTCAACAGAGAAACAGCCTGAGGGAAGAAACTGTCTCTGTGGCGGCTGGTTTTAGTGAACAGCGCTCTGTAGCGTCGCCCTGAAGGCAGAACTCTAAACAGTTTATGTGCAGGGTGTGTGGGGTCTGCAGAGATTTTAGCAGCTCTTTTCCTGACCCTAGACCTGTATAAGTCCTGGATGGAGGGAAGGTCAGCCCTGATGATTCTCTCTGCAGTCCTGATTATTCGTTCCAGTCTGGACCTGTCCTGTTTTGTGGATGAACCGAACCACACGGAGATGGATGAAGACAGGACAGACTGAATGATGGCAGTGTAGAAGATGACCAGCAGCTCCTGTGGAAGGTTGTACTTCTTACTACACCAGTGTACAAGCCGATCCACCTCCAGTCTGTATGCAGACTCATCACCGTCCTGGATCAGTCCAATGACAGTGGTGTCATCTGCAAACTTCAGAAGTTTCACGGACGAGTCTGCTGAGGTGGCAGTCATTTGTGTACAGGGAGAAGAGGAGTGGGGATAGAACACACCTCTGGGGGCACCAGTACTTATTGATCTGGTTCGGGAGAAGATGCTCCCCAGTCTCACCTGCTGCTGTCGGTCCGTCAGGAAGCTGTTGATCCACTGACAGGTGGAGGCTGGGACGTTGAGCTGAGTGAGCTTCTGGTGGAGGATGTCTGGTATGATGGTGTTGAAGGCCGAGCTGAAGTCTACAAACAGGATCCTGGCGTAGGTCCCTGGGTGGTCGAGGTGTTGGCGAGATGAAGTGTAGACCTAAGTTAACAGCATCATCTGCCGACCTGTTTGCTCGGTAAGCAAACTGCAGGGCGTCCAGTAGAGGGCCTGTGATGTCTTTCAGGTGCTTCAGCACCAGCCGCTCAAAGGATTTCATGACCACAGACGTCAGGGCTACAGGCCTGTAGTCATTTAATCCTAGGATGGTGGGTTTTCTTGGGCACTGGGATGATGGTGGATCGTTTGAAGCAGGAGGGGACCTCACACTTCTCCAGTGACTTGTTGAAGATCCGGGTGAAGATTGGAGCGAGTTGATTTGCACAGGCTTTCAGGCATGATGGGGAGACGTTATCAGGTCCTCCAGCTTTCTTTGTTTTCATGCGCTGAAAGAGCCTGTTTACATCTTCCTCAGAGATCTTTAGTGCAGGCAGAGGATCTGAAGGTAGGGGGTTGGTTGCTTTGCTGGTCGAACCTGTTCCTGAATGGGATGTGGAGGATGTTGGTTTGAGGTGTGAATGGCTTCTTGTCATGTCACCTCGCTGGGCGGGAAGGAGCCTTAGCTTGTGCGGGAGGTCGAGAGATATCGACTAGAAATAGTCGGGCTCACCTCCACGCACAGCGTAGGCTCTGGAACCCATCTCCTTGAGAGGGGCTGGACTCTCTTCTACTCTGGAGATGCCCACGGGGAGAGGCGGCGGGCTGGTGTGGGTTCGCTTGTTGCCCCCCAGCTCAGCCGTCTCGTGTTGGGGTTTACCCCAGTGGATGAGAGGGTAGCATCCCTGTGCCTTCGTGTTGGGGATAGGTCTCTGACTGTCGTTTCGGCCTATGGGCCGAGCAGTAGTGCGGAGTACCCGGCCTTCTTGGTGTCCCTGTCGGGGGTGGTGGATAGTGCCCCTCCCGGGGACTCCATTATTCTGCTGGGGGACTTCAACGCCCATGTTGGAAAGGACAGTGACACCTGGAGAGGCGTGATCGGGAGGAATGGCCTCCCCGATCTGAATCCGAGTGGTGGTTTGTTATTGGATTTCTGTGCTAGTCATGGATTGTCCATAATGAACACCATGTTCAAACATAAGGGTGTCCACCAGTGCACTTGGCACCAGGACACCCTAGGCAGGAGCTCAATGATCGACTTTGTTGTCGTATCATCAGACCTTCGGCCGCATGTTTTGGACACTCGGGTGAAGAGAGGGGCTGAGCTGTCCACTGATCACCACCTGGTGGTGAGTTTGGATCCGCTGGAGGAGGAGAAAAACCGGACAGACTTGGCAGGCCCAAAACGCATAGTGAGGGTCTGCTGGGAACGTCTGGCGGAGCCCTCGGCCAGGGATGTATTCAACTCCCACCTCCGGGAGAGCTTTGACCAGATTCCGGGGGATGTTGGAGACATAGAGTCCGGGTGGACCATGTTCTCCACATCTATTGTCGATGCTGCTGCCCGTAGCTGCGGCAGTAAGGTCTGCGGTGCCTGTCGTGGCGGCAATCCCCAAAACCCATGGGGGGACACCGGCAGTAAGGGATGCTGTCAAGCTGAAGAAGGAGTCCTATCGGCTGTGGTTGGCTTGTGGGACTCCTCAGGCGGCTGACGGGTACCGTGAGGCCAAGCGTGCTCTGGCCCGGGCTGTGGCAGAGGCAAAAACTCGGGCATGGGAGGAGTTCGGTGAGGCCATGGAGAAGGACTACCGGTTGGCCTCGAAGCAATTCTGGCAAACCGTCCGGCGCCTTAGGAGGGGGAAGCAGTGCTTCGCCAACACTGTTTATGCTGACCTCGACTGAGGACATTATCAGGCGGTGGAAGGAGTACTTCCAGGATCTCCTCAATCCTGCCATCACGCATTCCCTGGTGGAAACGGAGGCTGGGGACTCGGGGTTGGGTTGGACTCTTTCATCACCCAGGCTGAAGTCACCGAGGTAATTAAAAAGTCACGGTGGCAAGGCTTCGGGGGTGGATGAGATCCACCCTTAGTACCTCAAATCTCTGGATGTTGTAGGGCTGTCAGGTTTTTAAAACCTCTTCAAAATTGCGTGGCGGTCGGGGGCAGTGCCTCTGGATTGGCAGACTGGGGTGGTGGTCCCCTTCATAAGAAGGGTGACCGGAGGGTGTGTTCCAACTACAGGGGGATCACACCCCTCACCCCCCTGGTAAGGCCTACGCCAGGGTATTGGAGGGAGAGTCCGCCCGATAGTCGAAAACCCCGGCTTCAGGAGGAGCAGTGTGGTTTCGTCCCGGCCGTGGGAACCCCTACCAGCTCTATACCCTCTACAGGGTCCTCAAGGTTCATGGGGTTTTTGCCCAAACGGCCCCCCATGTGTTTTTGTGGGCCTGGAGAAAGCATTCGACTATGTCCCTCGTGATGCCTTGTGGGGGGTCTCCAGGAGTATGGAATCAGGGGCCCTTTTTTAGGGGCCATCCGGTCCCTGTACGAGCGGAAAAGGAGTTTGGTCCCCAGCCGCACTAAGTCGGACCTGTTCCGGGGCATGTTGGACTCCGGCAGGGCTGCCCTTTGTCACCGGTCCTGTTCATAACTTTTATGGGCAGTATTTCTAGATGCAGCCAAGGGCTGGAGGGGGACTGGTTTGGGGACCAGTGGATTTCGTCTCTTCTTTTTGCAGACGACGTGGTCTTGCTGGCCCCCTCTAGCCAAGACCTACAGCATGCGCTGGGGCGGTTCGCAGCCGAGTGTGAAGCGCCTGGGATGAAGATCAGCTCCTTCAAGTCAGAGGCCATGGTACTCGACCGGAGAAGGGTGGCTTGTCCTCTTCAGGTTGGAGGAGAGTTCCTGCCTCAAGTGGAGGATTCAAGTATCTCGGGGTCTTGTTCACAAGTGAGGGAAGAAAGGAGCGGGAGATCGACAGACGGATCGGTGCTGCTGCCGCAGTAATGGGGGCACTGTGCCGGTCCGTTGTGGTGAAGAGAGAGCTGAGCCAAAAAGCGAAGCTCTCAATTTACCGGTCGGTCTACGTTCCTACCCTCACCTATGGCCATGAACTTTGGGTCATGACCAAAAGAACGAGATTCCGGATACAAGCGGCTGAAATGAGCTTCCTCCGTAGGGTGGCCGGGCACTCTGTTAGACATAGGGTGAAGAGCTCGGCCATCCGGGAGGGGCTCGGAGTAGAGCCGCTGCTCCTCAACATCGAGAGGAGCCAGTTGAGGTGGCTCAGGCATCTATATCGGATGCCTCCTGGACGCCTTCCTCGGGAGGTGTTCCAGGCACGTCCACCGGGAGAAGGCCCAGGGGACGGCCCAGGACACGCTGGAAGGACTATGTCTCTCGGCTTGCCTGGGAACGACTTGGGCTTCCCCTGGAGGAGCTGGAGGAGGTGTCTAGGGAGAGGGACGTCTGGGTGTCTCTGCTTAGTCTGCTGCCCCCGCGACCCGGTCCCGGATAAGCGGAAGACAATGAGTACGAGTACGAGTATATTGTATACCGTTTATGTGTTCATGCTGACATCCATCTGGATGGTAATGAAGTCTACTACTTTTACATAGTGACTGTAACAAACGCTACTACTATGGATAACTGCATTATTTTAGCAACTACAATACTGTCAATGTAATTTCTTTCAAACAGTCTTATTCTCATATTTTGAGTGAAGGTTTGGCATTCCCTGATATAGCGTTCACTTGTTTTTTGTTTTTTTCTTTCAATGTGAGTTTACTAAATCACTCTTATTCTAATTCTGGAATAGGCAGTATCAGATGAATCTAGCATTTTTGACCTTACCTTTGTCTCCCTCAGAGCTCCAAGGTCAATGCAGCCTTTTGTGTCTGCATATAAGTACAAAAAAAAGCTTTTATCTCTCTGTTCACCCAAAAAGTTTTAAAACTACATCTTATCTGATCCCTGCTCTCTTTCTTTTCTTTTCTTTTCTTCTCTCTCTTTCACTTTCTGTTTTTCGTACTGTAAGGTGCCACTTTGAGGAGCTCCTTATTCAACATGGATGTATTGTCTTACTGTAGGCCTAAATTGTCAGGGTTTGTGGTAATGGAGTCAGACCAGAATGCAGGGAGATACTCAGGAGCTGCATGATAGGAGGTGATGTGGTTTATTCACAGACCTGAAAGTGCAGGTTATCTCAGACCAGGAGTTAAGGTCCAAAACAAAGACAAATAAACTTACAACAACAAAGCTGAACAGGAAATAAGCAGGCTGGATCTCAGGAACATAGCAGGTCTCTGGCTGAAGCATGACAGGAGGATAGAAAGAAAGATGTGGCGACAGAGAATAAGGAAAACCGGCTAGCTTATATACAGGGAGGTGAATGGTGAAACAAAGAGAATGAGAGAGGCAGCTAATCAGATGATTGCTGGCAGGTGTGAAGACCAGGTGTAGGGAACTGAGGGAATAAGTTGTGGTCCCAGCCCAGCCCTGGCTGATAATTTGAACCAAACTGACCTCCAAACTATTTCTTCAGCAACCACTTAATTAATGAGGCTATAGAGACTTGAACATTTCTTTTATACTTTGCATCACTTACAATGCTTTGCAAAAATGTGTACTGTATCACATACACAGAGGCATCATGGCTCTCTATTCACCTAAATAAGCAATAAAGACATGGTTTGAGCTAACCCTAAATGCAATATGTGGTGTACTCTGAACAACATCACATCAAAATCATATCACACTCTTCATGTCTTATAAGTGTCGTGAATTCAACAATATCATTGCAAACAATATACATTACTATCGGCTAGTTCTGATGGATGTAGCTAATGTATGTGCATTGAAATGGAGAACATCTGATCTAAATCATTTCCAAAGATCTCTGAGTGAATGTGGCATTATTTTGATTAACTACTTTAAAAATAAATCTAAATGGAAATTAAGTGTTTTATTTTTAAATGCATTCATTAGTTTATATACATGCTAAACCTCTTTGCATCCTCACTGACCTTTATGTCTTCTCATGTCCTTCTTTTTACCAGTGACTCAGAAACTGACCTAACAAAAGTGGCGTCTCAACCTCTAAAATGCAGCTGAATTTTAAAAACATTCACGTTTCTACCCTTTGTATCCGTGTTTTTGGCTTACATTAGGTCAAAGAAAAGAATAAAATGCCCATCCTAATTTGCAAATTTATTCACAAGAAATAGGTGCATTCCTTAAATGGTGCCCAAAAGGAGTCAAGTAAACCAGCAGGTTGCACGAAAGCATCAAGTGGATATTGCATCTGTGTTAACAGTCATTGTGTTAAAATGTCTCATTTTGAATCTTGCATGTCTGTTGGAAGAAACTCAGACTTGAAAAGGAGAGAAAAATTGCAGTACTGGGAACTGAAAGAAGACATGTTGGCGGTGCACGGAACAGTTTTTTATTAGGTAGTGTTTTCCTTTGCAGATGCAGCTGTTTCTTTCTTCCATCATTGTTTTGTATTTCAAAAATTGGAGAAGGGAAAGAGACAAGACTAAATCACTTCCATGGCATTTGGATTTTTTAGGGTTTTTGTTTATATGATTATAATTTTGTTTCACTGAAATTGAAAACTAATTTTGCAGTTAACCAGTACTAAAGATCGGGCATTTTCAAAGTCTTGGTCTTATCCTGGCCTCGATTACAATTTTTTCTTTCTGCCTGGTATCGGTCTCAGACTCTTGGCAGCATTAAAATGCAGCCACTAGTTTTTAATATAAAAAATTTGAACGCTGGCACATGTGCTGCTATGTGCTGAGGATAAGATGATAAGGATGAGAAAAACAAGACAAACATTTTTCAGTGCAAAATCAGGATTTGTTTTTTTGTTGTGTGTGAACAACATGCAGACAGAAAAAACGCTACGTGAGTTAGGTCCACCTGTCACCTCCACTCACTCTGACTGAAGCTAATGCTAAGTCAGCTAATGATTGCGCTCCTCAGAGTTCTCTGGTTGGCCTGTAACTGGTTACCAGAATTGATATTTTTTGGACGGGGGCATGTAGTTAGGATCTGCTTACGTACAAGTCTGGGTTCATCTAAATGTCATGGCAGTGCGCCTAACTGAAGAAGTAAGGAATGATTGTGCCATAAGTTAGTCTTGAGTCCTGTCATACTGTAGGTTAGCTTGCTAATGAGATGCAACAAGTAGATTTTCCTAAAAACTTTTGCAGCAACATCCACAATATTATGATTGCAGCAATGGTCTTGCACTGGTTTGGTCATAGTCTGACTCAGCCTCTGATTACATGGTCTTGATTAATTCAGTTTAACACTACATGAGGGGTGTTTTTTTTGTTTGAAATGCAACAGGAGTTAAACATCAAATTTTACTACATATTTGTATGAACTGGCAGCATTTATGTGTATCTGCTTTCATCAAAACAAAAATACATTTGACATTTAATTACTTTTGCCAGAAATCCCCTCAAAGCATATTTAAAACTATAAGAGCGTCCAGACAGAGAGAGCAGGAAATTACTAATATCAGTCAACTTTCCATGACCTTGTGCTCCATCATTTTACTGGTGATGCATGTCTTGAAGAAGCCAAAAATAATTGTTGGTATGAGACTTACTGAATGCAAAGGCACAGCTCACCTTTTCACATTTAATTTTTCTTAAATTATATAAAAGGCATGTATAATGTTTTTTTTACAAATATGGGGTTTGTATTCCTGTATCACATATGTATCTAGAAAGTTACAGAAAAGTGTTGTGCCGTAAAAAAATGGTTGGCACAGTACTGTCTGCTCTGTATTACTTACCGTTTTAACATTTAACATTTTATCTTATCTTACGTTCTTATACCTTCTCAGCGCTTTGTAACCTTCATCCTAACTATTGTTTAGACAGCCAAGCTAAGCTACGGTCATTCATGGAGGGGTCTTCTGCAGTGAACTGCTTCTCACTGCACACAGAGAGGTCCACCACTCTCAGTTCTAAGGTGGAAATTACTAAAACACCTTTGTCCCCAATAGAAAACTTTGTAATAATTAAAATTGTTTATTTAATTAGCAGGATCTTTTACAGTTTTATAGTTCACGTTCACGTTCAAGATGAGATGAGTGTTTCCACACTATGCCACAAAACGATCCACCAGCTCACTGTACTCAGCTTCTTGTTCATCCCTGATTCACCGAACGACTGCAGAATCATCTGAGTATTTCTGCAGATGACAGGAGTCTGTACTGGAAGTCTGAGGTGTACAGAGTGAAGAGGAATGGTGAGAGTACAGTCCCCTGTGGGGATGGTGTTATCCACACAGAGGTTTATATAGTCGGTCACACATTCAGTGATGGCACTGATGTCCTCTCCATGTGGCTGGCACAGTGCATCCCAGTCTGTAGCTTCAAAGAAACTTCGCAGGGCTTCTTAAGCCTCCTGTGACCATTTTCTTAAAGTCCTCTTTATTACAGGTTGCCTCTGAACAAGGGGCTTGTATTTCGAGCAGAGAAAAACAAGATTGTGATCTGATTTGCCTACAGGAGGTCTTGCTTTAGAGATGTGTGAGTCCTTGACATTTGCATAAAACAAATCCAACATTTTGTTTTCTCTGGTTGTCATGATTTTTGGGTGTTTTGGGGTTCTTCTTATTATTATTATTCTTGATAGGTTTTGAATCTTGCTTCTGTTATTTTCCTGGTCATGTTTTAGTTTTTGTCTTCTAGTTCATGTTTTGTAAAGTTAGCTTTTTGGATCTTGTTTCTGATAATGCTTTAATTTCATGGTTTACTAATTGTGTTTCTATTAGTTTGTATTCAAGAGTCTCTTTTCTGCTCCAGCCACGTTTTGTTCTCTCCTGTCTGTTTTCAATCATCTTCCTTCAGTTCACCTGCACCTAGCATTCAGTCTTCTCGTTTCACCTGGTTCTTGCTCCATATATACACATCTGTTCTGTTCATTCCTCGCTGAAACATTTCGGATCATGCCACCCTGGTTAAGGATCATGCCATGCCTGTCTTGTTACTGTTTTGTTCCTGCCTCCTCTTACGAGTGAGTTTGTGTTTTTCTTAAGATTAAAATCTTCTACTTACCATTAGGCTGCCTGCTCGTCTGCACACCGGTAGAGCAGCTGACAAACTGTTGAAACGTTGGAAGTGTAGCAGAGAGTGAAGCATGGTCAAAATCACCAGATATTGCCAGAAACGTATTGGGGGGGTTGGGTCTGTAGCTTAGCAACAACTGTCAGTCTACCTCCTTTGCATTTGCCTTTCCTCTTTAAATCTGTCGGCTCCTATGGTCGGAAAGCCTGGCAGAGAGACGCTGGAGTCAGGGATATGATCCTGCAACCATGTCTCAGTGAAACACATGATACTGCATTCCCGATACTCTGACTGGGTCCTTTGTAGGGCTTGAAGTTCATCCAACTTGTTTCCCAAAAATTGCACATTGCCCATAATAATTGATGGAAGAGACAGTTTGAACTTCCTCCGTCTTTCTCTGCTCTTTGCTTCTACTCTGCATCCATGGCATCCCCTTTTCAACTCATCAGGGATCTGGGGTTAGTTGAAGTATTATTTGAGTTTTTGAGAAATTAATCAGCAGCTCCCGGTTGTAAAAAACGATCACGTTGCTATGGTGGAGCTCTGGTGATCTGTGGCGGGGCCGCTGAAGCTCAGCAGATAAGGCAGTGCGTCATCGCACCCCTCACAGATAGGTAAACAAAAGACCAAGCCAGGTAACATAACAAAAACACACCACAGACTCAGGGTAGGCATGACAGAGTGAGCCATATCTTGTTCTTGTTGCTGGAAACACACACACAAAGAAAATTTAGACAAATATAATCAAGCAAAAAACATAGGATATTGTTTTTTCATTTTTCGCAGTAAAAACAGCAAAGCATTCACTGTCATCCTAAACCCTGTGGATTCAGAATGGGATTTCCATCAACGGTTTTTGAAGGCAAACAATTGCATATTTGCTTGTAAACTTATATTGATAAAAATGAATGCCGGATTTCTTAAAGAGCATTAATGTGTATTAGTTTTACATGCTACTTCAGCATAGGGATGGTTCTCTTTTGCTGCAATAGGTGTATTGCTATTTTACAACAACAACAGGATCACCACAAAGGGATTTAAATTGCAACATCAATGGCACTGAGATGTAACTTTAATTTCTAATACCTGTGTTGCAAAAGAAAATACTGAACGCAGGTTTCTGTCCCTATTTATAGGAACCACTGCTTAACATATTAGGAAAATTGGCTTGTTTACATTCATTCAGTGACTGAGTCATAGTTCAGAACTGACAAAAGACAAGACTGAGTTTCTAACTGAGGATATCTGTTTCGAAACTCTCCAACCGCTTTATCAGGTACACCTTTTAAATTGATTGTTAATAAAAAAAGTGAATCTGCAATTCAATGCATTACTTTAACTACATACAATGAACACAAATTGTTCCACCTGAGCATCAGAATGGGGAAGAAAGGGGATTAAAGTTACCTTAAACGTGGCATGCTGATATATATCAATGCTTCAGGCTCTGGTGGTGGTGTACTGGTAGGGAGGACATTTCCTTGTTACATCCTAGGTCCCTTAGTACCACCTGAGCATTATGCCTCAACCTACCTGAGTAGCATTGTTGACCACGTTGACCTGTTTATGACCAAAGGGTTCTCATCTTCTGATGACTATTTCCAGCAACAAAATGCAACATATCACAAATATGAAATAATTTCAACCTGGCTTGATGAACATGATAAGGAGTTAACAGAACAAATCAATAACTTCCACAGTGCCTCAAACTTAATCCCAATAAAGCACCTTTTGGATGTGGTGGAGCGAGATACTGGCATCATGGCTGTGCGGCCAAAAATGTGCAGGAACTCTGTGATGCCACAATTGTCTATACTGAACAAAATCTGACGACTGTTTAGGAGACCTGTTAGAATGGTCCATAGTGCAGACCAACCAGATGTTTATTCACCAACATTTAAGACAAGGCACCAACTCTGTTCAACAGGTCACATGTAGTCTCAGCAGCAGCTCACAACGATGTTAGCAGGCAGCCTTTTATAGTTTACTACACCCACTAATTAACAGACCTACCATGAAATGAGGTAACCAGAACATACATACATTAACATACACTAACAAACATCTAAAAAGGGCAACAACATCTAAATACTTTATTTAACACATATTAGTTCACCATAGAAAACATAGCAATTCCAAGATTACAAATCTATAACAAAATCTTAAAGTACAATTTACTTTCCCCCTTCCCAATCCATAATGGTCTCTTGCCAGAACCTTTAAGAGGTGCTCACACCCCTGGGGAATATTTTACCCTGAAGCCCACACTGCGCAAATTCACCCCCACCAACCTAGTGCACCCCTATGAAAAGAAGATCCATAACCTCCAGGAACCATTGACAGGGACATAGCCGACACCCTTATACCAGCCAATAGCAGCTCTGTGAGAAAACTCACACCGAAGCCCACAAAAGGCAGAGAGCCCGCAGAGCCAAAACTAGAATGCACCAAGAAGCCAAGAACACTCCACCCCGAAAACAAATCTGGTCAGCCCAACCACCCAAACCATGTAGACTCCTCTGAACCCTTCTCCATACAGGATCGGAACCAAGCATGGTCAGGAGCTCCCAAAACAACTCCCAAAACATGGTTAATAGTAAGAATATTTTTATTTTTCCAATTCATGTGGATAGTTAGACCAGACGTTTTGGTCAAAGTTGACTGATAAATCCACCTCCGGTTTTATAATAGGAAGGAATATGTTAGAGTCTGTGCTACAGAGGAACCCAGAACGCAGACAAGCAGGCAGCATGACGGTAGTTGACTTCAGGCTTTAATTAACAAAAAACTCACTCACTACAGGACGCAGGAACAAAACAGAAGCAGGCTGGCTTGACAGGCATGGCATGGTCCACAAAACAAGAAATGAGTAGGGATACACAATGATTCAGCAATGATTAACTGAACAGGTCTTTATATATGGAGTGAAAACCAGGTGGAGCAAGACAGACTGACAAGGTGCAGGTGAACCGGATAAATATGATTAACAGAACACAACGTGACAGGAGCAAAACATGGCTTGACTAGAACGCAAATCCAAGGAAACAATATAGAACTATAACTAGAAAAACATGAAACAAAAACATAACCAGATCCTAAAACCAAACTTGACAAAACTAAAGCATGACCAGAAAAACAAACAGAAACATGATTCAAAACCTTAACTGTGAAAACATAAAGAAAAAACCAGAAACCAAATACCAAACAACCCCTAATCATAACAGAACCCCCCCCTTAAGGGCGGATACCAGACGCCCACAAGAGTCCAAACAAAAAACAAACCGGACCCGGGCTGGCGGTGGGGGGCCATGGCAGGAGGGCCAGAAACAGGGACAGAGTTCAGGCGGGCGACCAGGAGGTCGTCCCCAGCAGGGACAGAGTTCAGGCGGGCGACCAGGAGGTCGTCCCGAGCAGGCACAGAGTTCAGGCGGGCGACCGCGAATGCCTGGCGAACCCTCAGAGGCAGAGCCTGGTGAACCCTCAGAGGCCGAAGCGGCGCCTGGCGAACCCTCAGAGGCCGAAGTGGCGTCTGGCGAACCCTCAGAGGCTGAAGCGGCGCCTGGCGAACCCTCAGATGCCGAAGCGGCGCCTGGCGAACCCTCAGAGGCCGAAGCGTTGCCTGGCGAACCCTCATCTCTGGGTTCAGAAGCCAGAACGAGGACAAACTGTCCTTTGAAGTCCCCAGAGACAGGATCCGGCGGTGCTTCCTCTTCGAAACCCTCGTCTAGGGGCTGAAGCGTAGGGGGGACCCTCGGTGACGTGAGCAAAAGCCGAGGCGTCGCCGAGACCCTCGGTGGCGTGAACAGAGGTGTCCCTCTTACGACGTCCTCTGCGGCGTGTGGAGGAGGTTGAGGCAGACTTCGTGTCAGGCTGTGGTGTGTCAGGCCTGGCAGAGACAGGCTGTGGTGTGTCAGGCCTGGCAGAGACAGGCTGTGGTGTGTCAGGCCTGGCAGAGACAGGCTGTGGTGTGTCAGGCCTGGCAGAGACAGGCTGTGGTGTGTCAGGCCTGGCAGAGACAGGCTGTGGTGTGTCAGGCTGTGGAGTGTCAGACCTGGCAGAGACAGGCTGTGGTGTGTCATGGTGTGTGTCAGTCTTGAGTTCCATGAGCACCCACCAGAGAAAACTGAGAAGGTGCTCAGGACCTGGAAGTGGAGGCAGCCCGCCCTCGGGGCTCTCCGAAAGCTCTACAGCAGGCTGTAGACCTGGCGTGGACTGCTCTGCAGCAGCAGCAGCTCCCTGTTGTCCTGGCGTGGACTGCTCTGCAGCAGCAGCAGCTCCCTGTTGTCCTGGCGTGGACTGCTCTGCAGCAGCAGCAGCTCCCTGTTGTCCTGGCGTGGACTGCTCTGCAGCACCAGCAGCTCCCTGTTGTCCTGGCGTGGACTGCTCTGCAGCACCAGCAGCTCCCTGTTGTCCTGGCGTGGACTGCTCTGCAGCACCAGCAGCTCCCTGGAGTCCTGGCGTGGACTGCTCTGCAGCACCAGCAGCTCCCTGGAGTCCTGGCGTAGACTGCTCTGCAGCACCAGCAGCTCCCTGGAGTCCTGGCGTGAACTGCTCTGCAGCACCAGCAGCTCCCTGGAGTCCTGGCGTAGACTGCTCTGCAGCAGCAGCAGTTCCCTGGAGTCCTGGCGTAGACTGCTCTGCAGCACCAGCAGCTCCCTGGAGTTCTGGCGTAGACTGCTCTGCAGCACCACCAGCTCCCTGGAGTCCTGGCGTGAACTGCTCTGCAGCACCAGCAGCTCCCTGGAGTCCTGGCGTGGAAGGTGGACGGCAGTAAAACTGCCTTACTGCCGTCTCATAGTCCCTCTCCATCTGCCCGATCCTCTCCATCAGCTCCGGAGAGGAATACATGAGACTGGTCTCTCTAAAGGTCTTAATCTGTCGAGCAAAAAACCTTAATCGCTCCTCCAGCTCGTCAGGTGTTGCCTCAGAACACCAGGCTGGAGCGAGCAAAGACGGCATGGGCGGAGGTGCAGCCAGCCTGGGAGATGGTGCTGTGGCAGGCAAAGAAGCGGGCTTACTTGCTGCAGCCCTCCTGCCAGCAAGCAAGGGAGTTCCCGCTCCAGGCATGACAGCAGCAGCCGTGAGAGACTCCTCGCCGGCTGAAACACAGGAAGGTGCTCCACGCCGGCGTTTCTTATGGCGGAAGGAGGAAGTCGGCTTTGCTGCCAGACCTTGGTGCGCAGCCAGGGGAGCAGGCGGAGAACGACGACGAAGGGGACCTGTCCCCGGACATGGAATAGCCAACCTGGATCCATCATAAGCCGACTGCGGTACTGACAGCCCTGCCAAACGGCGCAGAGTCTTCTCCGCCTCCCAAGACAGGAAGGTAAAAAGGTCCATAGAGCTAGCCTGAGGCTCATCCGCGAGGTCCATTCTTGGCGGAATCATTCTGTTAGAGTCTGTGCTACGGAGGAACCCAGAACGCAGACAAGCAGGCAGCATGACGGTAGTTGACTTCAGGCTTTAATTAACAAAAAACTCACTCACTGCAGGACGCAGGAACAAAACAGAAGCAGGCTGGCTTGACAAAACTAAAGCATGACCAGAAAAACAAACAGAAACATGATTCAAAACCTTAACTGTGAAAACATAAAGAAAAAACCAGAAACCAAAAACCAAACGACGCCTAATTATAACAGAATATTGATTCATCTTTTCATCTATTTTAGACCATGTCCAATATATTTTAAACATGTCAACTTTCAATGAACTGGACTGGTCCCTGGGCCTACTCTTCCCATCCCTTAGTTAAGTGCATGGGAAATCATCATCTGATCGAGTCAAGCTCAAAGTTGTCTTTCCAGGGAGGCACAAGCTGTTTTCATCCTGCGCATGTTTGATGTTAGTTGATTCCCCTCATTCAGATTCAGAACCAAACTTTGACCTTGTAAAGTTAATTTTGCTCGATTCTAGTTCCTCTTGAAGATGATTCTCAACAAAAAATAAAATTAAGAACAAAGCTTGCTGTAAGAAGATGGTGACGAAAAGGAAAAATGACGAGTCACAACAGTTGACCCAAACTTCTCCAAATCTCAAGTCAAGAATAAGTTGTCATTGTAAAATACCATGACAACTTATACAGTGCCTTGTGAAAGTATTTGGCCCCCTTGAACTTTTCGACCTCTTGACACATTTCAGGCTTCAAACATAAAGATATAAAATTCTAATTTTTTGTGAAGAATCAACAAGTGGGACACAATCGTGAAGTGGAATGAATTTATTGGATGTGTCAAACTTGTTTAACAAATAAAAAACTGAAAAGTGGGACGTGCAATATTATTCGGCCCCCTTGCGTTAATACTTTGTAGCGCCACCCTTTGCTGCAATTACAGCTGCAAGTCGCTTGGGGTATGTCTCTATCAGTTTTGCACATGGAGAGACTGAAATTCTTGCCCATTCTTCCTTGCAAAACAGCTCGAGCTCAATGAGGTTGGATGGAGAGCGTTCGTGAACAGCAGTCTTTAGCTCTTTCCACATATTCTCGATTGGATTCAGCTCTGGACTTTGACTTGGCCATTCCAACACCTGGATACGTTTATTTGTGAACCATTCCACTGTAGATTTGGCTTTATGTTTTGGATCATTGTCTTGTTGGAAGATAAATCTCCGTCCCAGTCTCAGGTCTCTTGCAGACTCCAACAGGTTGTCTTCCAGAATGGTCCTGTATTTGGCCCCATCCATCTTCCCATAAATTTTGACCATCTTCCCTGTCCCTGCTGATGAAAAGCAGGCCCAAACCATGATGCTGCCACCACCATGTTTGACAGTGGGGATGGTGTGTTCAGGGTGGTGAGCTGTGTTGCTTTTACACCAAACATATGGTTTTGCATTGTGGCCAAACAGTTCGATTTTGGTTTCATCTGACCAGAACACCTTCTTCCACGTTTGGTGTGTCTCCCAGGTGGCTTGTAGCAAACTTTAAATGAGACTTTTTATGGATATCTTTGAGAAATGGCTTTCTTCTTGCCACTCTTCCATAAAGGCCAGATTTGTGCAGTGTACGACTGATTGTTGTCCTATGGACAGACTCTCCCACCTAGGCTGTAGATCTCTGCAGTTCATCCAGAGTGATCATGGGCCTCTTGGCTGCATCTCTGATCAGTCTTCTCCTTTTTTGAGATGAAAGTTTAGAGGGACGGCCGGGTCTCGGTAGATTTGCAGTGGTCTGATTCTCCTTCCATTTCAATATGATTGCTTACACAGTGCTCCTTGGGATGTTTAAAGCTTGGGAAATCTTTTTGTGTACAAATCCGGCTTTAAGCTTCTCCACAACAGTATCTCGGACCTGCCTGGTGTGTTCTGCGCTTGCGCTCTGCGCTTTGAACAGAACCCTGAGACTATCACAGAGCAGGTGCATTTATACAGAGACTTGATTACACACAGGTGGATTCTATTTATCATCATCAGTCATTTGGGACAACATTTGATCATTCAGAGATCCTCACTGAACTTCTGGAGTGAGTTTGCTGCACTGAAAGTAAAGGGGCCGAATAATATTGCACGCCCCACTTTTCAGTTTTTTATTTGTTAAAAAAGTTCCAATAAATTTCATTCCACTTCACGATTGTGTCCCACTTGTTGTTGATTCTTCACAAAAAATTTGAATTTTATATCTTTATGTTTGAAGCCTGAAATGTGGCACAATATGTAAAAGAGGTTGAAAAGTTCAAGGGGGCCGATTACTTTCGCAAGGCACAGTGTATGTTCCTTGTACAACTAAAATGACTTCTAAGTAAGTTACAACAGTTGACCCACACTTCTTCAAATCTCAAGTCATTTGACCTGTTGCAGCAAATTAAACCCCCTCAGATGGTGTGTACATCGACTCTTAACTAATCTAAGTTCCTCTGAAGCCAAGCAACATGTATACAGTCCAGCTGAATTACACAGAAAAAAGTTCACTGCAGTTTACTTGTGCTACAACTGATGTGATAATTCTCACTTCCTTTATTTAAAATACTGAAAGATGTGCAGTTAACTTGTGCATAAATGAAACATGGTTTTCTGTAAACATAACATTTCCTTATGAGACAAAGGTTACTTAAGGGCTTTTCATGAATGGTGATGTACTACATTTACTGAGAAATTCTACATTTTTGATTACAAATGAAATGTTTTATAATAAAGGTCACATTTACCAGTTTATAGCATCAGCCACATTTACTGGTACCCCTGGTAAAGATGCATAAAAGGTTTTCAATTAATGTATCTTTTATTGCAGTAGCATTGTCTCACATTGGGGTACTTTTTTTTAACAACTAAAACATTTGTTTTTATTTATACTTCACATTTTAGATTGATCTAAGTTTTTTTGAAACTTGTAATCAGTAATCCAAGTAATAATGTATGGGTACATGGCATCGTGAAGTCTTTGAACATCTTTAATATAAATCTGGCAACCTCTTCCAGAAAACGTAACATTGATCATCTTAGTTTTACAAGAAAAAATATTCCAAACAAATGGCTAGATCAAAATCAACCTTCCTCCATGGCCAGCTGAATTTGCAGACGTAAACCCTATAGAAAACATTTTGCTTTGGCAAAAAAAAAAAACTCTTTAAGGCTTTTAACACATTATTATGAAAGAATAAGATTTTTGATTTAACCTTGGATGGTACTTTGTATTGTGTTTTCTACTCTATGTAGCTTCTTAAATATTTATATTTACTGACCTTGTCTATAGCTGTTTCATCATGCAGATTATTTATTTATTCCATCTTCATATAATACAACAGTCTGATGTAGTACTTTGTTTTACTTTAACCAATTTGTATAGTAGCTGTTATACTATGGCGACAGTTGACTATGTGTTCCAGGCTGTGTGGAGCAGCCTTGAATTTATATCAGTTATTCATCAATGAACAAATGGAGATGTCATAAAACCTTTCGTATTGAATTTTATTGAAAGTAATGCCTGCAGGACAGACAACATTGTAAAGCTTTGCAAGTCATGTCACAATGAGTAATGCAAAAAGTCTGTGTTTTCCACCAAACAATTAATTGTTTCTTACCTTCCCAATTTCATACTTTTGCAGTTTTATTAATTCTTTTTGTATGCATTTTGATAAGAAAAAGAGCCATATGGACCCAATATATTTATACAGATACCCGGTTGTTAGGTACATGGGTACCAAATGGTTTGTTTACAAGGTCATAGGTCAGGATGAAATGGGAACTCTTGAGCACGCCACCTAGCTAAGCCCAACATGGAATATTGGGAGAAACATGAAAATCATAAATTATACCCACTGATTTCTGTGTCATGTTGTTGAAATTAACACAAGAAAGAGCTGTTTAACAAAAATCCTCCAAGTATTAACAAAAAGTATGAAATATGAAGTCTGTTTTTCAGATTAACCACTGGAAATAAAAAAGTGATTTATTCTGTCAAGGACTGTAATCTGAAATCATATTTACAAGAACAACTGTAATCAATCTGATTTAACTATTGGGCTTGAATGTTTAGATTTTTTTAAATAGCTTGATTTCGTGCTTATTTACAGCAAAGACAACCAAGCAATAACATTCAAAATTTACCATAACACTGCACTTTGGTTAGCTGGTGGTTTTCAGTACAAAACCTCATTAGCTATTTCAAAAAGCACCTAGTCTTCCAAAGTGAGTATGCTGTTTGTGAGTGTGCAGAGCTGTTCTTGTTGGTACACAAGAATCCTATAGGTAAACAAACATTTCAGCTTAATGTTTAATATATAATCTGTTGTAAAACTGTATCAAATCCTTAAAGGCATCATATAAACCACTCAGGTATCAGGAGCGATTTTCTGCAATTGATCATGAATGATAAATGTGTATTGCATTCCCCTGGAGACAATGATTTTAGCTGCATGAATACTGTCTACAATCACTTCATAAATATTTGTTATTAATGTGAAATTTACCAAGTACATATTGTGCTGAATCTACAATTATTGAGGAAAAAAGTCTAAATTTTACAATAAGACACATGGTATTGTGACATAAATGAAAATTTTTATTATATTTTAATTTGTAATCATCACAACACTTCACTTTACCATTGACAGAAACACCACAGATAGTAGGCTGTGCTCGGGGGGCATGGCATGGTCCCCTGGCTTCTGCCATGGAGCCTATACTGGTTCGGTGAGGAATGGGGGTGTGGGGACGACCTGGGGGTCTCTGACAGTGCTATGCTAGGGCACTTCTAAATAAGTCAAACCCAAACAATTGCAAGGCAGTCAGCCCTCCAATGAGTTTTCGTGGCAATTTCACCCCAAAGTCTGACTATACAATCCTCACAGATATTGCAATGACCCTGTGATCGCAATTTCAGACTGTTTAGGCCTCAAGCAGGACGTGAAATACTTAACTCATAACAGGACAAAACACCAAACCAGTATGAGTTGTTTGGAAAGGTTGCCAGGAGAAAACCTCTTCTCAAAAGTATTTGGCAACACAATAAGATTAGCAAAAACGTATCTACAAACGTCAATGAATTGAAGCCATCTTGTAAAGAATCTGATTCTGATTCTGATTCTGACAAGTGGGCCAAATGTCCTCCAAAACAATGTGGCTGTCCAAGTGACACAGAAAATCCCCTTTTCAAAATAATCTTTCATATTATTGTTGCTAAGAGTTGTTGTACAAACTATGGGATTATGAGGAATTTTACCTTGATTGTAATTAAAGTTGGAAACTTTTGTACTTTACTATGACTGTATGTGGCTATGAAGTGGGGGTTTACTAAGAAACAACTCATTTACAACACTTTGAAAATTAGTGCATATGTAAGGTTACAAAAAGAATGACAAAACATGACAAAATGCTACATTACCTTATTTATTTTATAACTGTGCACCTAAGCCTGGATATCATGAATTGTTTATTTAATAAAAACAGAAATTGCACTGCACGGTGACACAGTTGGTAGCACTGTTGCCTTGCAGCAAGAAGGTCCTGGGTTTGACTCCCAGCCTGACTGAAATTTCTGAAAAATAAAGCAGTTTATATTTAAAAAAAAAATATATATCTTCACATAAAAATATGTGAACAGAGCAGGTGTGGATAATGGGAGATTTTTTTCCCACATCTGATACTTAAGGTTATTGCTTACACAAGTTTCAGGAAAAAAGGTCAGAAAAAACAAACATTCCCTTTCAGTTACTAGAAGAGGAATGTGCTTGTTAGTTCTTGAAAGGTCACTGACTGAAGTGGACTACCAATACCTTAGGATGAACTACATTACACTGAGCAGAGATAAAATGCAAGCGCCAAAGTTCAAAAAAGTTTTGTTTCACAGAAACAATAAACTGATATTATTAGTTAATAAGGATTAGCATGTCTCAGTAAAAATTTAATTTAAAAACAGTTTATGAGATTGGCAGAGGTCTATGTTGTTATCACTAGCCAAATAAAAGAACTGTACTCTTAGATTAATGTCAGATCAAAACATTATGTTACAAAATCCAAAAAATAAATCAAAAGAAATGTCAACAGCAAATTTAGAAACATTTAATTACATTAATTAGAGTTTTTCTCATTGACTGAGGTAACTTTTTGGGTTCTTCACAAATAATGCTTCATTAGGACCCGTGCAGACATGTTTTGACCTTATCCTAAATGTTCTCCAGAAGAATAAACACATCAAACATTGGCAAAATTGTCAGTAAAATCTGAAAGAGCTGAGCTCAGACTTGCATAAAGGGTTTCACCATGACAGTGCCGTATTTTTTCCTGCTAAGGTAGGTCATGAAGCTCTTTCACTTTTCCAGCTGATCATTCAGTATATCAGGGAAAACATGTAACAAGCTTTTACTGGAACAGAGACTGACTCATCTTGCTGAAAAGATAATGTCTTCTTTTATCAAGACAAGGCTTCCTGGTAAACGACGAAAAGAAAGCACGAGCTGGTGGAATGATCATGCTGTTAGACATTTTTAATTATGTCAGTGCATTTTAAAATAAGGTCTGATGACCCCTTAAAAGCACATTCTGTAATGTAATCTTAGTTGAGGTCATTCTGCCCTGCCATCATGTTTCTGGCATCAATCAACTCTCTGGTCACAGCTGGTACATTATGTTAAGACTCCTGCGCTGACAATCTTCATTATCTTTTGTTTTTTTTTAATTGTTAAAATGTCATAACATCTATGAGTTTTCTCCTTGGCCTTGTTGCTGTCTATGAGAAGAATTCCCCTTCATGGTGGGTTTAAGTAATACATTAAATATTTGATCTGCTGTTGACCTCACTCCTAATTATTGCTTTCATGTCAACATGTTAGCAATAGACTTTTAGGAAATTATAAACACCTGTAAGAAAATAAATGTTTTTCTAAAATGTAACTAATATCATTTTAATAATAAAATCTTCATCTATCTGCTACTAAAATTTAAAAATAAAAATGATGGGACAGGAAAAGCCTTGTTCCTTTTATGGCAAATAATTATTGGAGCGGTATCAACTCTTTTTTAAAAATGAACCAGATTGTGTCAGAGTCAAGACTAGAAATGGTTGAATTCAATGGTCAGAGGCACATTACCTTTTCAACAATCGTACAGTAATAAAAACTAAAAACAAAATGTCCACAAGGCTACTGAAAATCCAGGTAACAGGATATGAGAACTGGGACTGTTTTAGACCCAGATGTTGGCTTTATATTGAGTTATATGATCAAACGGTTGAATGAAAATACAGCCACCTGAAGACTAAAATCAAATTTTAAAAGCACCTGAAGAGCTTTTTAAGACCAACCATCTTCAAAAAATATTCAGCCTTTTCCTTGCATGTTCCTACAGAGGCAAGCTGCATAATTCAAGAAATTAAACTTATTAATCTGCTTTTGTTTTTTTAAATCGCAGCTAAGAATAAAATCTGTTTCTCATCAACACTACACATTACTACAGTTTTGTGAACTTACAGACAATCTCTTTTCCCACAGCTTTACCAACAGCTGTTGGTGCTATTTTGAGGGCTTTCAAGTGTAGGAGGACTGCTGTGAGATCTGAGACCAACCTCTCATTAGCAGACGCTTTGAGATGAGATAGATTCCTTTATTTGTTTATTCAACACACCCACAGATGTTTGGTTGGATTGGAAATGTAACCAGGAACAAATCTATCACTTGTGATAAAAGGCAATGCTTTTCACTTAATTTTTTTTTCTTTTCCTCAAAAATCCCTTGTGATAATCTCTGTGAACTTTAAACGTGTTTATGTTCTATTGCATGAGCACTTCTTGTACACAAGTCAGTTAAAGGAACTAGAGCCTTTTCAGAGAAATGAAACCTGATTATCCTGATGGATGCTTATTATGAGTAAAAACGGTTGTTGAGTTCTACCTACAGCACTACAGTCATCAACATGAAGTCAGAAACAAAGCATAACATTAATGTGCTGAAACTGATTCAGATAATAGCAGAACAAGAAAAGTGCAGAGAGACAAAGGTAGCAATATTTTTTTTTATTTGAGCACAGTAAGTATTCTTTATTTTAATTAGAATTAAGAAAAGAATTTACATTAAGAAAACCCCTGAACCTTTGGTCTGATTTGATTGTTTGTTTAAATGTCCTGCGTTAACTTATTTACTTAGCAGTGCTAACTGAGAACCAAATAATTTCTAAACTGATTTGGCCTTTCCTTCTTTATTATTTTCTACTACCAGCACCGCACAATCGTGCAGCCTGTTAAAGTAGCTCCCACTCTTTCCTGAGTTTTTTTTTTTTTTGTGTTGTGGGTTAATGTTGTGGGTTAAGGTATTTTCTGCCTTGTTGTACACATTATGGAGCTAACCGTTTTGTGGACAACATTGTTCTTATTGTCTTTTTTTACAGCACTTGTGTTCGCAGGCCGTGTGAGTGGCCATACTCCCATCGTTTATGCCCGGGATCAGCTGTTACCTCTTGGTAGCTCTGCTGTGCTGACTCCCACGAGCAGTCTGATATTCCTCACAACAGAGACACTGTGCAGTAAGGACATCGAGCAGCTAGCTGTTAGGATAAGGCCATATTATCTGCTGCAGGGTATACATACTGTTACTATAACTGCTAATGCGACAGCAGCCAACAATGTCATCCACACTATTACCAGCAGATTCCAAATACAGCTACCTCAGGCACTTTTTCTTATATCTGGGGATTTTAATCACCTCTCCCTGTCTTCCACTTTCCCCACCTTCACTCAGTATGTTACCTGCTGCACCAGAGATAATAAAATACTGGACCTATTGTATGCCAACTCCAAGGAGGCATCCAGCTCACCACCTCTCCCTCCACTGGGGGGCTCAGATCACAACATGGTTCATCTCCAGCCTGTATATAAATCCCTTGTAAACAGAAAACCAGCTGTCAGTGAGGAGAAGGCTCGAGGAGACTGAAGAAGCTCTGAAGGACTGTTTCAACTCCACTGTGTAAGAAGAGATCTGTGCTCCTCATGGGGAGAACATTGACAGCATCCCAGACTGCATCACAGACAAAATAATTTCTGTGTGGACAACACTGTGCCCCTCATGAAGGTATCGTGTTTCTCCAATAACAAGCCCTGGATCAATCCTGAAAAAAAGGTTGTCCTCAAGGAGAAGAAGAGAGCATTTTGATCCTGAAACAAGGAGGAGCTGAGAGCTGTGCAGAAAGAACTGAGAAGAAAGATCGGGGATGGAAAAAAACATCTACAGGATGAGGACAGAGGACCTCCAGCAGCAGAACAACACCAGTGGGATTTGGTACCTGAAAACGAACTTAAGGTCACCAACCAAACTCCCTGCCTGTGGGAGATTTAGGGTGGGTGAATGATCTGAACCAGTTCTACCAGAGGTTTTATCAGACATTCACCCTCCCCCCAGCCCAGTCACCCCTGCTGCAAAGCCTCTTATCTTTAAAGCATGCCTGATTTTCTTCCCAAACATATTAGCTCACACTCACCGACCACTTTATTAGGTACACCTTGCTAGTACTGGGTTGGACCCCCTATTGCCTTCAGAACTGCCTTAATCCTTCGTGGCATGGATTCAATAAGGTACTGGAAAAATTCTTCAGAGAGTTTGGTCCATATTGACATGATACCATCACACAGATGCTGCAGATTTGTCGGCTGCACATCCATGATGCCAATTTCCCGTTCCACCACATCCCAAAGGTGCTCTATTGGATTGAGATCTAGTGACTGTGGAGACTATTTGAGTACAGTGAACTCATTGTCATGTTCAAGAAACCAGTCTGAGATAATTCGTGCTTTATGACATGGCGCGTTATTCTGCTGGAAGTAACCGTCAGAAGATGGGTACACTGTGGTCATAAAGGGATGGACATGGTCAGCAACAATACTCAGGTAGGCTATGGCGTTGACACGATGCTCAATTGGTACTAAGGGGCCCAAAGTGTGCCAAAAAAATATCCCCCACACCATTACACCATCAGCGTGAACCGTTGACACAAGGCAGGATGGATCCATACTTTTATGTTGATGACCCCGAATTCTGACCCTACCATCCGAATGTCGCAGCAGAAATCGAGAAATCATCAGACTAGGCAACGTTTTTCCAATCTTCTATTGTCCAATTTGTGAGCCTGTGCGAATTGTAGCCTCAGTTTCCTGTTCTTAGTTGACAGGAGTGGCACCCGGTGTGGTCTTCTGCTGCTGTAGCCCATCCGCCTCAAGGTTCGACGTGTTGTGCGTTCAGAGATGCTCTTTGGCATATCTTGGTTGTTACAAGTGGTTATTTGAGTAACTGTTGCCTTTCTATCAGCTCAAACCAGTCTGGCCATTGTCCTCTGACCTCTACCATCAACGCCCACAGATCTGCCGCTCACTGGATATTTTCTCTTTTTCTGACCTTTCTCTGTAAACCCTAGAGATGGTAGTGCGCGAAAATCCCAGTAGATCAGCAGTTTCTGAAATACTCAGACCAGCCCGTCCGGCACCAACAACCATGCCACGTTCAAAGTCACTTAAATCACCTTTCTTCCCCATTCTGATGCTCAGTTTGAACTGCAGCAGATCGCCTTGACCATGTCTACATGCCTAAATGCACTGAGTTGCTGCCATGTGATTGGCCGATTAGAAATTTGCATTAACGAGCAGTTGGACAGGTGTACCTAATAAAGTGGCTGGTGAGTGTATATAACAGCTCCTTCTCAGCTATAGATAAACTGGTGCTCCAATGTATTATAATCTAGAAGATGATTGATGCCATCACAGAGTCAAAAAGGGTCTTCAGGTCCACTCCTGCACTTCAAAAGATCTCTCAGGCAGAGTCTGCTCTGACCCTTCCTGTAAAGAGCACCAGTGCTGTCACTCCTATCCAGTTTAATGCTCATGTGAACACCCAGGTACTTAGAGATTCCACTATCTTAATGTCAGTTGCCTGGATGTCCACCACTGTCAGTGTGGTGGGTCTGCACATACGGATATCCACCACCAGGTCCTTGGTTTTCGCTGCGTTGATCAGGAAATAGTGCCACTGGCTCTAGTCCACAAAGTCCTGAGCCTACTATCTGTACTCTGAGTCATCTTTACCCGTGATGAGGCCGTCTTTGGCAGAATCATCAGAGAACCTTTGTAGATGGCAGCCTGGTGAAGTCTGAAGTGTAGAGGGCGAAGAGGTATGGTGCTGCAGGCCCCCCATGTTTCAGCCTTAATGCTCTTCCAAACCTTGCTGATGTTTTTCTATACCCCGCTGATGTTTTTGCAGCTGTTTCTTCTGCACAGCCACACAATGGAGCTGGAACAATCATTCAGAGTTTCTCTGGTGCAATCTTAAGCCAAAAGAATTCCCCCTGAACCTTTTATAAGAGTAGAATTTATAAAATGACAATATCTATCTTACCCGTGCCCTCCTACCAGTTTTATTTTCTTTCTCTGAACCCAATTAAGAGTTTTCTTTGCTGTGTTTGGGAATATTTCATCTTCATGTTCTTATCAAGAGTGTCCTAGAACATTTGTCCATTCATTCTCACCAGTACTATATTTCAGTACCAATATTCATAGTCATGAAAATAAGGACGAACCTTTGAATGAGAAGGTGTGTCCAAACTTTTGGTCTGTACTGTATGTCTGGGGACTGAGATGTGCATGGAAAAAGATTTGTGTCTGTTGAATCTTTTCACTACTGTTCACTTTGAATCATAATTCGACTTTCTGCACACCTTTATCAGTGTAGGTAATGGCTAAAGTGCTGGGAAAGTGCTGGGAAAAGTATTAGCACCATTACAAATTTCTTCATTTTGATTTTTGCCACAATTTAATATTTCAGATCATCAAAACAATTTGTCAGACGAAGATAACCTGTGTAAATTCAAAAGGCAATTTTCAAGAGATGATGTTTGTCTAGTTTTTGCACTATCTGTGATGCAAGCCAGACTTGTTCTGACAATATAGATATAACATATCATATCATAAAGTGCTTTACACTGAAGCTACATTTATCCAATTGGATTCAAAAACATGCAGAGATTCATACAAGAATACACAGATCAGTGGACAACTCGGGGTTAAGTTGTCTGAGGAAAATTAACATTTTGGCACGGCCAGAGTCCAGAGCAAAATAGAATAGAATAGAATAGAATAGACTAGAAAAGAAGTACTCTATTGTTCTGCAGTGGGGAAATTCAGGTGTGTCAGCAGCAAAGTAAAAGGCAAATGGAAGCATTCAGGTACTCGCAAACATACAAGACTATAAATATCAAAAAGTAAGAGTATATTCTATAGTAAAGAAAATAAACAACATAAGAAAAAGCTATTAAAAATGACGGGGAGGAAGGATATGCGATAACGCTCCATGCACCTAGGATGCAGCAGTCTTTCATTGAAGGAGCTCTACCGTTCTGCAGCAGCTTCATGCATGGGGAAGTTCTGTGGTGTCACCTGAAGAGGGCCGTGAACAAGAGATGTCCTCACAGGCTGATAGTGTTTAGGAATTTTGCAGTGTAAAGTGGGTAATATTGTCAGGTCAACATGTGGGTTGCTAAAAAATGAAAATGAATGAAATGGTGGTTTCATCAAAGGTACATCAAAGGGTTTGAGGGTGTGCAGTGTTATGAAAAAAGGTTTTTGCAGTTTTTTTTTTTTTTTACATGTTTCATTGAACAGATTTGATTGTTTTTTAGCTATATAAACAAGATAAATATGACATTATTCTTTTTTTATTCTTTTGTAACTCATTATGGCCTCAGTTTTTCACCTTAGTTTAAGAGGAGTGTGTAGACTTTTTGGATCCATTGTAGGCACTTTGTGTGTCACCCATGGTGGCAACAGCCGCCATCAAGAGTTTACAATAAATCACAATGAGCCTTTTGTGGGCCTCTTTACTTTCCAGAATTGTTTTTGATATAGCCACACTGGACAGTTTTCAAGCATGAACAGCCCATTTAAGGTCATGTCACGGCATCTCAATCAGATTTAAGTAAAGACTTTAATTATTCCACTTCAAAACCTTTGTGTGGTGTTTTTGAGTCATTCATAGGTGGGCCTTCTGATGTGTTTCAGATAATTTTTCTGCTGCATAACCCAAGTGTGCTTGAGTTTAAGGTTTTACATTCTTATTCAGGATTTCCTGAGAGCAGAAGTGATGGTTCTATCTATTGGCCAAGTCATCCAGATCCCGAAACAGCAACGCAGCCCAAGATCATGACACTTCAACCATGTTTGACTGTTGGTCTGGTATTCTTTTCCTGAAATGCTGTGTTAGTCTGGTTAAGATGGGACTCTCACTTTACAAAAATTTGCACGTTTATCTTATTAGTCTAGAGAATGTTTTGGAAAAGCCTTTAAAAACATTTAGATGTTTTCGGCATATGTCGGAGTAGCTTTTGGGTACTCCTTGGTCAGCAGGGATTTTGGTCTTGGAACCTCCCAATAAATGACAAAGACATCCTTCTGGTTTACCACAAGACTTAAGGAGGCATTGCAGATTATTGTTTTCTTTCCTTTGAAATGTCACATGAATATGAAGAATTCAGCATCTGACCAGTGAATCACAGTCTTTGTGCATAGACCCAGAATGACGAAATAAAATGAAAAAAAGAACAAAAACCTTAGATGAGGTTTAACATTTTGGACATCATGTGCTGAAATGTAGCTGCTGCTGCACACAAAACACTAGCTTTGCTCTGCTTATGTCTTTGAATTTCATAGTATTAAACTCTGAGTTAGAAAGTTATTTATGAATTGCTGTCATTTTAACCTAATTCCTTTCCAGTGAGAAAATATTATTCTGTTGGTGCTTTTTGTGAATTTAATCAAAATGTGTGACATCTATCCACAATTCCTAAATGAATTTTAAAAGTCAAGACGAGTAAAATAGAAAACCCAACCTCGTTTCGTTTGATGCCAGCACAGATATATGCAAATCCAGATAACTACAATGACGCACTGTCACTGACATTTGTTTACAATTGGTATTAACCCAAACCTATCAGATTACTATAGAAACAACCAGTTAAACTACACAGGGTTTAAATGTAGAGTAGACATGGTAAATCCTATCAAAGGAGATCGAAGTGAGATAACTGCCTATTAGCTGCAATGCAATACTGCTATCAGAAATTGTAACCAATAAAGAAAACAAAAGAAGCATTTTCAGTAATGATGTTGACACAAATTATTTAACAATCTATCTTTAAATATGATTTACTCTAATCTACTAGAGTCACAGCATTTTTGCAAACACAAAGAATACAATATAAACAAATCTGTTTCTTAAAGAAAAAACTACACAAAATCATAAATCAAAATAATGAGTGTTTAATTAAACAAATATATAAATATAACAAAGGAGATATAAATAGTAATACCAACCAAAGATAAACATTCTCAAAGTCAGGATATTGTCAGAGGTGGTAGACTAGCCAAAAATTGTACTTAAGTGAGAGTAGAGTCACTTCAAAATAATATCACTCAAGTTAAAGCAAAAGGTAGTGCGCAGTAAAACTACTCCTAGAAGTACATTTATTTTCTAAAAGTTACTCAAGTAATTGTAACTAGTAGTGATGGGACTTATGGCTCTTTAAAGGGAACTGAATCTGTGGGTAAAATTTACAACTAAAGCTAAATCATCTGTATTGGTCAGTCAGTCATTTTCTGCTGCTTATTCCATAGTGGGTCACGGGGAAGCTGGTGCCTATCTCCAGCAGTCTATGGGCGAGAGGCGGGGTACACCCTGGACAGGTCGCCAGTCCATCGCAGGGCAACACACAAACAACCATGCACACACTCATTCATACACCTAAGGGCAATTTAAGACTTTAAAATCTGAAAAACCAAGTGGAAAACTTTAGGAGTAGAAAAGCCAGAATTTGTAAATGGAAAAACTAAGGTTTCTCACCAATTCCAACTTTAAAAATCCAATCTGACTGCCATTCATATAAACAGTGGTGATAGCACCAGTAAAAAATAACTGTTGCTTTGCACTTTTGATGGTTTTCATCTTATTAACTCACAAATTTTGCTGCAAAGTTAGCTCAAAAAGAGGTTACATTTATTTTATGACATAGAGGCGGGGTGTTAGGGTCCCAGTTGGACCCCCACACCCCGCTTAATCAAATCTTCAGGAATTCCCTATTATTACGGGTGTCAAAAAAAAGGTGAGACCTTTCCATGTAATCCATGCAACATTTATTAATTGCTCACAGTTGAATTAATAAAAAGTAAAAGGGTTAGGGTTAGGGTATAGGGTTAGTATATTTTCACATTCTTGGACTAAAAGACTGAAGAGGCCTGTATGGAGTCATATATTAACTGTCTTATCTTTTGCAGTAGTACTACAAGTGTAACTAAATAAATGATGTATGATGATTTTCTATTTTCTACAAGTATTAAATGAGTGATCTTTAATTTTCCAGTTAAAACATATAAAGTAATATAGTAACCCTCATATAGTAATATGACTGAAATATGATTGTGAAATAATGATTAAAAAAAACATTAAGGTTTATATGAAAGAGAGACAATGATATTCAGTAATGTATGAATAAGAAAAGATGAAGTCAAAGTAATGGTTTTAAACTGTAAATGAAGTAAAGGCTGTAACTAAAAATATGAGCAGCACCAATGTAAGAATTAAAGCCTCTGTTTAAGAGGAAGTGTAATGTTGAGTGAGACAGGAATAGAGAAGATATTGAGGAATTGGGCAAGTGAGAGCAGTAGCAGCCTATGACTGAGGCGAGGGCCAATGTCAGAGGAAAGATCAGCAGACAGCTCAGGATGTTATGATCTGTGCAACGGAGGAACCCCAGAATGCAGACGAGGAGGCAGCGTGACGGTAAATGAAAATTTTATCAACAAAAACTCACTCTTAGAAGAGGCAGGAACAAAACAGAAGCAGGCTGGCTTGACAGGCATGGCATAGTCCACAAAACAAGACATGAATGGAGACACAATGATTCCGCAATGACTAACAGAACAGGTGTGTATATATGGAGTGAAAACCAGGTGGAGCAAGACAGATTGACAAGTTGCAGGTGAATCGGATAAAGATGATTAACAGAACAGAACGTGGTTGGAGCAAGAACAGAAACCCTTGAATATAAACAAAAACTAAAGCATGACCTGAACCAAAAACCAAACTTGACAAAACATGAACAAGACTAAAACATAACCAGAAAAATAACAAACAAAGCATGATTCAAAAACTGTGAAAAACAAAGAAAAAACCAGAAATCAAAAACCAAACAACCCCAAATCATATCAGAACCCCCCCCCTTAAGGGCGGATACCAGACGCCCACAAGAGTCCAAACAAAAAACAACCCGAACCGGGCGGGCGGTGGGGGCCATGGCAGGAGGGCCCAAAACAGGCACAGAGTTCGGGCGGGCGACCAGGAGGTCGTCCCGAGCAGGCACAGAGTTCAGGCGGGCGACCAGGAGGTCGTTCCGAGCAGGCACAGAGTTCAGGCGGGCGACCAGGAATGCCTGGCGAACCCTCTGAGGCAGAGCCTGGCGAACCCTCTGAGGCAGAGCCTGGCGAACCCTCTGAGGCAGAGCCTGGCGAACCCTCTGAGGCAGAGCCTGGCGAACCCTCTGAGGCAGAGCCTGGCGAACCCTCATCTCTGGGTTCAAAAGCCAGAACGAGGACAAACTGTTCCTTGAAGTCCCCAGAGACAGGATCCGGCGGTGCTTCCTCCTCGAAACCCTCGTCTAGGGGCTCCGAGGCCAGAACGAGGACAAACTGTCCTTTGAAGTCCCCAGAGACAGGATCCGGCGGTGCTTCCTCCTCGAAACCCTCGTCTAGGGGCTCCGAGGCCAGAACGAGGACAAACTGTCCTTTGAAGTCCCCAGAGACAGGATCTGGCGGTGCTTCCTCCTCGAAACCCTCGTCTAGGGGCTCCGAGGCCAGAACGAGGACAAACTGTCCTTTGAAGTCCCCAGAGACAGGATCCGGCGATTCTTCCTCCTCAAACCCCTCGTCGCAGGGTTCAGAGGCCAGAACGAGGACCAGTTTCCCACTGAACCTCTGGAGGCTAGGAGCTGAAGCGTCGGCGGGACCCTCGGTGACGTGAGCAAGGGCTGAGGCATCGCCGAGACCCTCGGTGGCGTGCGCAGGGGCTGAGGCGTCGCAGAGACCCTCGGTGGGTGAGCAGGGGCTGAGGCATCGCAGAGACCCCCGGTGGCGTGCGCAGGGGCTGAGGCGTCGCAGAGACCCCCGGTGGTGTGAACAGAGGCGTCCCTCTTACGACGTCCTCTGCGGCGTTTGGAGGAGGTTGAGGCAGACTTCAGGTCAGGCTGTGGTGAGTCAGGCCTGGCAGAGACAGGCTGTGGAGTGCCAGGCCTGGCAGAGACAGGCTGTGGAGTGTCAGGCCTGGCAGAGACAGGCTGTGGAGTGTCAGGCCTGGCAGAGACAGGCTGTGGAGTGTCAGACTGTGGAGTGTCATGGTGTGTGTCAGGCTTGAGTTCCGTGAGCACCCCCCAGAGAAAACTGAGAAGGTGCTCAGGACCTGGAAGTGGAGCTCCGAAAGCTCTACAGCAGGCTGTAGACCTGACGTGGACTGCTCAGCAGCAGCAGCAGCGAGTCCTGGCGTGGACTGCTCAGCAGCAGCAGCAGCGCTCTGGAGTCCTGGCGTGGACTGCTCAGCAGCAGCAGCAGCGCTCTGGAGTCCTGGCGTGGACTGCTCTGCAGCAGCAGCTGCTCCAGCTCCCTGGAGTCCTGGCGTGGACTGCTCTGCAGCAGCAGCAGCTCCCTGGAGTCCTGGCGTGGAAGGTGGACGGCAGTAAAACTGCCTTACTGCCGTCTCATAGTCCCTCTCCATCTGCCCGATCCTCTCCATCAGCTCCGGAGAGGAATACATGAGACTGGTCTCTCTAAAGGTCTTAATCTGTCGAGCAAAAAACCTTAATCGCTCCTCCAGCTCCTCTGGTGTTGCCTCAGAACACCGAGCTGGAGTGAGCGAAGACGTCATGAACGGAGGTGCAGCGAGCCTGGGAGATTGTGCTGTGGCAGGCAAAGAAGCGGGCTTACTTGCTGCAGCCCTCCCGCCAGCAAGCAAGGGAGTTCCCACTCCAGGCATGATGGGCAGCAGCCGTGAGAGACTCCTCGCTGGCTGAAACACAGGAAGGTGCTCCACGCCGGCGTTTCTTGCGGCGGGAGGGGGCGAGGACTTCACTGCCGGACCAGAGTGCGCAGCCAGGGGAGCAGGCGGAGAACGGGGCTGAACCGCTTCACGCTCCATCTGCTCCAGCAGCAGTGGACAGGGCAGCACCTCCAAATCCTTGGGCAGGTTCCTCATCGCCTCCTCCTTCTGCCGCTGAACCCAGCGATCCAAGGCATCTGCTTTCTGCTTGTCTGAGGGGTCCGTAGTTGGCGGAATCATTCTGTTAAGATCTGTGCAACAGAGGAACCCCAGAATGCAGACGAGGAGGCAACGTGACGGTAAATGAAAATTTTATCAACAAAAACTCACTCTTAGAAGAGGCAGGAACAAAACAGAAGCAGGCTGGCTTGACAGGCATGGCATAGTCCACAAAACAAGACATGAATGGAGACACAATGATTCCGCAATGACTAACAGAACAGGTGTGTATATATGGAGTGAAAACCAGGTGGAGCAAGACAGATTGACAAGGTGCAGGTGAACGGATAAAGATGATTAACAGAACAGAACGTGGTTGGAGCAAGAACAGAAACTCTTGAATATAAACAAAAACTAAAGCATGACCTGAACCAAAAACCAAACTTGACAAAACATGAACAAGACTAAAACACAACCAGAAAAATAATAAACAAAGCATGATTCAAAAACTGTGAGAAATATAAGAAAAACCCAGAAAAACAAACAGAAACATGATTCAAAACCTTAACTGTGAAAAACAAAGAAAAAAACAGAAATCAAAAACCAAACAACCCCAAATCATAACACAGGACTGAGGTGATGAAAGCATGTCTGATGTGAAGCACACGACTCGAGGAATTTCAAAGAAAACATCATATTATGTCTTGGGTGACCAACGGGACAGCCATGGCAACAAGGAAATGCTCTATAAAATGTGAAGAATAAAGCAACTAGTTGGTTGTTTCCTCGCAGAAGACCAGCGAACAAGATCTGATGGAGACAGACGCTACAGATGAATCAGAGGACCAGAGACACAGCCCAGCTGATAATTCTGCATTAAAAAGAGGATCAACCCATGTGCCCTGAAAGGACTGTGGCTCAAAATTGAGTGTCTGATGTCATGTATTGCCTTTTTACCCAGACAATTGAAGTAAACTTGGTCGGTGAACAACTGATTGCTCTTAGGTTTCTTCTGGAAGTCCTAAACCACCCTCAATTATACCTCTAGGGTTTCCTTCAACTCTTCAGCCTCTGGAAGTTACTGGTTTCTGAGACATATGACAACAAAGTTCCTGTTTGACCATCAAAACCTGGAACATCAGTGCCTTACCACTTAGAGGAAGAAAACTGAAGATTCTAGTGCTCTTTCATCCAAGAAAATCTGCTTGTTGTCTCCTGAAGAAATATCCCCATCGGGTGCATGGATGAGCCTCCATCTTCAAAGCCTCTCCAAACTCACTAGTTTCAGTATCAGGGAAAGACAGGTTAACCCTTGTATGGTATTCAGGTCAAATTGACCCATTTCAAATTTTTACAAAAAAGAAATGGTACGTGTATACATTTTTTTCTAACTGAAACTCATTGGCCTTAATTTATTTTCTGTTATAAACATGTACAAACAAAAAAAATATTTGGCACACATGCTACTATACCCCACATGTTTACATCCTTCATATGGTCTTCGGGTCAGTTTGACCTGCATACACAGAGACACACAGGAACATGCCCTCACCGACACAAACATACAGAGACACACAAATACACACGTTCTCTGAAAGTGAATTTGAAAATGGCCTTCACTCGGAATATGCACCACAAGCAGCCCAAGAGGCAGCCACTGGAAGAGCATTGAAGACATATTTGTCTAAGAATGGATGGATTGTATGGTCTTCATCCCCAGTGAGAGAGCTCCCCTGCTCAGCTGCTAACATAATACATTTGGTTCCAGGGACCACACGATTTGTAGTGACTCATGTTCAGGATATCCAGTCATCCTTTAAGCTGCTGATTCCTGATTCAGTTCAGAAAATTATTCTGGATATGACCAATCTTGAGGGGAGAAGTGGAAAGAGATAGACATCATGCATCTGCATGCCTACTTTGGCATCCTCATCCTTGCTGGTGTCTACATGGCAGGAAGGGAGTCAACTGAAAGTCTATGGGATGCTGAGACAGGGAGAGCAATTTTTAGAGCGACAATGTCTCTGAAGAGCTTCAATGTATTCTCAAGGATCATCAGATTTGACAACTGGGACCTGTTACATGGCGGGGGGACAAGTCGGTAGCAATCCGCACTGTGTGGGACCAGTGGGTGGACCGGCTTCCCCGCCTTTACAACCCTGGGCCCAAGGTAACTGTGGACGAACGGCTTGTGAGATTTAGAGGCCACTGCCCTTTCAGGCAGTATATGCCCACAAAACCAGCAAGGTATGGCATCAAAATCTGGGCTGCCTGTGATGCTGTTTCATCTTATACACAGAACATGCAAATTTATACAGGAAAGCCAGAAGGAGGAACTGCTGAAAACACCAAGGGGCATGAATGGTGCTAGAAATGGCCTCAGTGGCCACATTACCTGTGACAATTTCTTCACCTCATACAACCTGGGACAGGAGCTTCTCAAAAGAAAGCTGACAGTGGTTGGAACAATCTGAAAAAATAGGATGGAGCTTCCACCTGAGGTTCTAACTGTGAAGAAAAGGCCAGTCCATTCCTCCAACTTGTGTTCACAACCAACACTACCCTGGTCTCTTACATACCAAAAAAAGGAAAAAATGTAGTGCACGTGAGCACTCTTCACAGGGATGGAGCAATAAGTACCAGGGAGGACCATAAGCCAGAGGTCATACTTGACTACAATGCTGTCAAAGGAGGAGTCTCAGCCTATAATACGCTTACAATCTGAATGGCTATCAACCCAGACTTGAATTAAGGAAGCTCCAAAAAAGGCGACTTTTCCTTGAGGAGCTAGACAAGGCACTGGTGACACTGTACATCCAAAGTAGACAACATGTGCCCAGGACCCCAGCTTCTCTAGACACAATGAGAAGAATGGCAGAGGCTCCAGCTGTCCCACCTGCACGCCTTACCACAACCTCTTGTTTCTGAAGTAAGTCTCCTGTTGCAGTGTGGGGGGCCTGTGGTGTGTGTGTATGTGTGTGTGTCTGTGTGTGTGTTCCTGTCTTGGCATCACAGTGAGAACCATTTTCCCGATTTCACCATCAAATTGAGGACCGTTGGTACCAAAGTGAGGACATTTTGCTGGTCCTCACGACCTATTTTGCTAACGGTTAGGTTTAGGACTAAGGTGTGAATTGAGTTTAGGTTAAGGTTAGGGTTAGGCATGCACTGGTTATGGTTATGTTTAGGGTTATTGTCAGGGTTAGGGCATAGAAAGGGTTGAAAATGACTGAAAATCAATGGAAGTCAATGGGAGTCAACACATGGTCCTCACTACATATAGCAAAAAAAGAGTGTGTGTGTGTGTGTGTGTGTGTGTGTGTGTGTGTGATTTCAGGAATAGATAAAATTAATCCTTAACTAATACTCTTTTTGGTATTCTAGGTTGCAGCCGATGGCAAGTGTTGGAATAATTGTATATAAATTTATCTTATATTTCCTCTCCTTTATTACCTTTACTATTTGACCTTTATAACCTTTCATGCTGTATGTGTAAGTAAACATTCAATTCAGTTCAATTCAGTTTATTTATATAGCGCCAATTCACAACACATGTCATCTCAAGGCACTTCACAAAACTCAGGTACATACATTCCAATTAATCCTAACCATTGAACAGTGCAGTCAGATTCAGTTATTTATTCAAATTGGATAAAAAAGTTTTTCTATCTAAGGAAACCCAACAGATTGCATCGAGAGATTTGTAGCAGTCACTCCTCCCGGATGAGCATGTAGAGACAGTGGACAGTCACTGGCGTTGACTTTGCAGCAATCCCTCATACTGAGCATGCATGTAGCGACAGTGGAGAGGAAAAACTCCTTTTAACAGGAAGAAACCTCCAGCAGAACCAGGCTCAGTGTGAGCGGCCATCTGCCACGACCGACTGGGGGTTAGAGAGAACAGAGCAGAGACACAAAGAGAACAAAGAAGCACTGATCCAGGAGTACTTTCTATGGGAAGGAATAGTAAATGTTAATGGATGTAGCTCCTTTAGTCGTTTCACCTAGAAAGAAAGAACAGATAAACTCTGAGCCAGTTTTCAAGGTTAGAGTCTGAAAGAGAGCACATAGAGTTAGTCACAGCAAAAGCTCAGTCAATCGCCATGTCTAGGAGAGAGAAAGGGTTAAACACTGAAAGACAGGACCATGTGGATCATCGGTAGAGGGTGAGCATTAAGTTGTTGCCAGCAGAAGCTTGGATGATGCCCCTCTTCAGAAAGGTGTCACAGGTAGACACAGAGTCAGGCCAGGTGTAGCTTCTACGAAGAGAAAAAAGAGAGAACAAAGTTAAAAGCTGAAATAACAGCAAATAATGCAAGATTGTAGAGTAGTGTGAGAATGTAGCGAAGACGGTGAAAAGTGGTCATTATGTCCTCCAGCAGCCTAAGCCTATAGCAGCATAACTACAGAGATAGCTCAGGATAACTTAAGCCACTCTAACTATAAGCTTTATCAAAAAGGAAAGTTTTAAGCCTAGCCTTAAAAGTAGACAGTTTGTCCATCTAGAGCCCACTGATGGCCATTGTTATACTAAAAACCAAAACGATTTGGATACCTCACTCTTTCAGATTGATTATAACTATTGGAAAAGAGAGGGGGTCATACAGGTAGCAGAAATGGAGGGTGTGTTTGCACCTCAAACATAACTGAGCCGGTTTAGGCTAATCCTGACTCCCCCTTACTCCATAGCCTTGCTCCCTCCCTCATAAACTAAGCCACTCTAACTATAAGCTTTATCAGAAAGGAAAGTTTTAAGCCTAGCCTTAAAAGTAGACAGGGTGTCTCCCTCACGGACTAAAACTGGGAGCTGGTTCCACAGGAGAGGAGCCTGATAACTAAAGGATCTGCCTCCCATTCTACTTCTAGAGACTCTAGGAACCACCAGTAAACCTGCAGTCTGAGAACGAAGTGCTCTGTTAGGAACGTATGGAACAATCAGATCTCTGATGTATGATGGAGCTAAATCATTAAGGGCTTTATATGTGAGAAAGAGAATTTTAAATTCTATTCTGGATTCAACAGGGAGCCAATGAAGGGAAGGTAAAATAGAAGAAATATGATCTCTCTTTTTAATTTTCATCAGAACTCTTGCTGCAGCATTTTGAATCAGCTGAAGGCTTTTAACTGCATTTTGTGGACATCCTGATAGTAAAGAATTACAATAGTCCAGCCTTGAAGTAACAAATGCATGGACTAGTTTTTCAGCGTCACTTCTGGACAGGATGTTTCTAATTTTGGCAATGTTCAAGAGGTGAAACAAGGAAATCCTAGAAACCTGTTTAATATGGGATTTAAATGACATGTCCTGGTCAAAAATAACACCAAGGTTTTTTACTTTATTACCGGAGGTCAATTTAATGCCATCCAGGTTAAGTGGTTGACTAAGCAGTTTCTTTTTTAAAGACTCCGGTCCAAAGACGACAACTTCTGTCTTGTCTGAATTTAGAAGCAGAAAGTTTAAAGTCATCCAAGTTTTTATGTCTTCAAGACATGCTTGTAGTCTTTCTAACTGGTTGGGCTCATCAGGATTTATGGATACGTAAAGCTGAGTATCATCAGCGTAACAGTGAAAATTTTTTCTATGCTGCCTGATAATTTTACCTATTGGAAGCATATATATAGTACAGAGAATTGGCCCAAGTACTGAACCCTGTGGTACTCCACAATTAACCCTGGAGTTTAAAGATGATTTATCATTTACATGAACCAACTGGAATCTGTCAGACAAATAAGATTTAAACCAGCCTAGCGCTGTTCCCCTGAACCCTACAGCATATTCCAGCCTTTCTAAGAGAATATTGTGATCGACTGTATCAAATGCAGCACTGAGATCTAACAGGACAAGTACAGACACAAGTCCATTATCTGAGGCAATAAGAATATCATTAGTGACTTTCAGCGGAGCTGTTTCAGTGCTTGATGAGCTTGGAAGCCTGACTTAAACTCTTCAAACGGGTCATTGCTGTGTAAATGCTCACACATTTGATTAGCAACTATTTTCTCAAGAATTTTAGATAAGAATGGAAGATTGGATATAGGTCTGTAATTTATTAAGTCATCTCGATCAAGTGAAGGTTTCTTAAGCAAAGGTTTAATTACAGCTACCTTAAAGGTTGTGGTACATATCCATTTACTAAGGATAAATTAATCATATCTAAAATGGGGCTGGTAATCAGAGGAAACACTTCCTTAAATAATTTGGTTGGGATTGGGTCTAACATACAAGTTGAAGGTTTAGATGAAGCTAATATTTCTGATAACTCAGGAAGCTCCACAGGATCAAAGCAGTCCAAGTACAGATCAGGTTCTACAGTTACTTCCAATGTTGTCTCACTTGCTGAGGATGAAGTAATCATCTTCGGGAGTATATCAAAGATTTTCTTTTTAATAGAATCAATTTTATTTAAAAAGAATCCCATAAAGTCATGACTGCTAAGAGTTAAGGGAATGGATGGCTCAACAGAGCTATAACTCTGTGTAAGTTTAGCAACTGTACTAAAGAGAAACCTAGGATTATTCTTGTTCTCTTCAATTAATGATGAGAAATAAGCTGTTCTGGCTTGGCGAAGTGTCTTTTTATACAACAGTAGGCTATTTTTCCAGATTAAGTAGGAATCTTCTAGGTGTGTAGAGCGCCATTTTCTCTCCAATTTTCTAATGTGCTTTAAAGTGCGCAGCTCTGAATTAAACCAGGAAGCTAGTCTCCTATGAATAATTACCTTCTTTTTCAAGGGGGCTGCATTGTCTAATGCACCACGCAATGATGAAGTAACACTATGAACAAGAGAATCAATTTGTGAAGGGGAAGAAACAAAATTATTGCCCTCCACTGTATTTTTCTGTGATAATGAGGAAATCAAAAGTGGAACAGTTTCTTTAAAGGTTGTTACAGCATTGTCTGATAATGATCTACTATAATGAAATTTTCTTTCAGGTGTGGAGTACTCGGTTAAATTAAACTCAAAGGTTATTAAAAAATGGTCAGACAGGACAGGGTTATAAAAAAATTGTTATGTCGTTACACTCAATGCCATATGTCAGCACAAGGTCCAGAGAATGAAGACAAAGGTGGGTAGGTTTGTTAATATTTTGAGCAAAGCCAGTTGAGTCTAAGATAGCATTAAAGGCTATATTTAGGCTATCACTTTCAGTGTCAACATGAATGTTAAAATCCCCCACTATAATAACCTTATCTGTATTTAACACTAAATCAGATAAAAGGTCTGAAAACTGATCTAAAAATTGAGAGTAAGGGCCTGGTGGACGGTACAAAACAACAAACAGAAGTGGTTTTAGTGCTTTGCAATTTGAATGAGGAAAACTGAGGATTAAATATTCAAAAGAGTTGTAGCGATTGGTCTGGGACTAGTCAATAAATCAGACTGAAAGATGGTAGCTACTTCTCCTCCTCGCCCAGTATTTCGACTAATGTGAAAATTTAAATAATTTGTAGGAGTTGACTCATTTATAGTCACATAATCCTCTTGCTGCAGCCAGGTTTCTGTGATGCAAAATAAATCAATCTGATTGTCACAAATCAGGTCACTAACTAGCAAAGTCTTTGAAGAGAAAGATCTTGTGTTCAGTAAGCCACATTTAATTGTTTTATTTTTCTTTTTAGTCTGAGTTGTGTTTATTTTTATTAGGAGGAAAGGTGGAATCGGGATGATGCAGTCACAGTTGAGGACATCACAAAGATAAAGGCTGATTGTGCTGAACAAAGAGCGCACATATCTTAAGATTATGGAGACTGTGCAAGTGTGTTTGTACAAGATAATGGGGTACATGATCTACTATGTCACGTTGCTACTGTTTGTTCCCCTTCCTTTTATAGCAACAACGTTTATGTAACTAGGGACCACCCTAAAAATAATAAAAAGAGGTGATGGAGAGATGTGTTTTCAGAGCGTTAGGATATTTGTAACTGAAAACACATCTCTGTCCGTTCTCTTTGCAGCGAGTAAGAAACTAATTCTCTTGTCTTTCTCTTCTGTTTGTGATGTTATAGGTATTTTAGGTTGATTAAACCAGACAGCAAGAGGAAGCGCTGCGAGGTGTGTGGACCATCAAAGGACACAAAGACACAAACCACATTCTGAAACTGCAAAAAGTACGTTTTGTGATGCATGTGTTTTGTAAGAAGCCATGCCTTTTTTTTTCCCAAACACCACTCCCTTTTGCAAGAACTGTGCCTCTTCATTTGCAGTTGTTCATTTGCATTTCATAAGATAAAAGTGATTGATTGTTGAAGCTCCAGTTGATGTATTTGCATTCAAAATAATAAAGGTTAATGAAAACATTGTCTCACTTATTTTTTCCCCAAATAAGCATGATTTATTACACCCAAGTCTTGTGTATAGTGGATTTTTAACATCAATTATAACATGACAAGAAGAGTAGTCACGCTTCCTTTGTAAATTGTGTTCTAACAGAGACTAATTGGAATCATTAAACATATATGTTATCTCAATTGTTTGAGATAAAATAACATGCTTTTTATTGTTCTGTGTTATTTTATGGTGTAATGATATGGATCATTTGGAAAGAAGCTCTCAGGTACCCCAGGTGTTTTTGTATGGTAACAGAACATTCTTATCTTATCTTTTTATTCTTACAGAAAATGTCAAAACTATATATTGGATATCAGCATATTACATCCTTTCACAAAGGCACGTCATCTAAATGTTATTTAGATGACGTGCTTTGATACGTCTTTTTCAGTTGTGTGTTATTACAGTCGTTTGACTCAGTTAACTCTGTTGGATTAACAAAACAATCGATAACATCCATTTCATTGTCTCACAATGAAGCAGATGAACAGAGAAATCATCTCCTTTGACTAAACTGAATGACCTGCTAAATGAATAAATGACCTGCAAAAGAATTACCAGGAAGTTTCCTCCAACTGGTAGAATTGCTAAAACCTGTACACTGAGATATCCATGTTTCTGCCTCTAAGACTAAGCTCTGATATCTAATTTCAAACACACACGTGTGTGAATTTAGACATCAGAGCTTAGTCTTTATTTGGACAAAAACACTGAGGAAATGAGAAGTTGATATCCCTCTGGCATTGACATTCATGTGAAGTGTCTGAATAGGAATGACTCAAGCTGGGATTATTTTCTTATCTGTACACCACGTAGACATGAACCATGTCAATGAAATGAAAAACCGTTTTTAAAGGTATTGAAAAAATACTGTATTGTTTTTGAGCAGGCTAATGAATGTCCCCTTGAAAATAACAAGTTCCTCCAGTATAATATTTCAATCTGCAGAAAACTTGAGAAGCTTTTTTTTTTTGTTATTACACGTGTTTGACCTGAAGTGACTTGCTTTTGTTTTCTGTGGAACCTACTTTCCAAAAAGCCTGTCTCTCTTGTACAGTCTTATACGGATTATAAAAGAGCCCAATGTTGGACTGTTGGAACCATTTACAGGTGGTATATTTGTATAAATGTCAACAATGTCTACAATTTGAGATTGTTCTGCTGAAGGTGAAAACACACAGAGGTTTTGTTTCCAAGGAGACCCCTCATTTTTCAGTCGACTGCAACGGTTCCTAATATTTCCCCCATTCTGGGACGGATGAGAAGTTTACAGTTTTTTGAGTTGTTCACGGATGCGTGTCACTCTGGTCCCCTGTGTTTTTTATTTGCTGTGCAAGGTGCGTGTTCGTGTTTTTGTCCGGCTGATCCCAAATCAGCCAGAAGTTAGGACTGACCACTCCTTATTCCCAGTTTTATTACTGGAGTTTTTCCACTGAATTTCCACCTCAGAGTTTATGACCCTTTGTTCAGGATTGGGAGCAATCAGCACACCAGGAGGACTTCTCTTCCTAACCCAAATTGCACATTTAGTCCATAAAACTGCTGGTTTGATCTTCATAGACACTCAATGCGCATATATTTTCTTTTATTATTATTGTTAAGTAGTCATTTTTATCCCCTTTGTGTAGAATAGTGCTTGTTAGTTAGGTGAAGGTTTTTGGACCAGAGTAGTAATTATATCAGGGCTATATGGTTTCAATGAATTTCATACATATATATTAGAGAAGCATTTATTTCGTGCAAGAGTGATTTATCTGTCAAAATAATGTCAATTATAAGTTACCCCACCGATTGGTGAAGTAGCTAATTAAACAGTGACATTTAGTGTGGTTTCAGTTAATAATTACCAATTATTAATGATAAATAACTAATTGTAATTATTATGTGCTTTAAGGCCATAATCACAACACCAGAGGACATCTATGATTTCTATTCGTAAGCAATGATTTTTGGTTGAGAAAACTATTTTTGATTTTTAATTATAATTTTTGATAAATATTTATTAATCAATAATCATAATCCTTATAAAATCATTGGGTGTTTTTCAATGAAGCCAAGTCAGCCGGACTAAAAATAGATGCACACAACTTCTACTGTAATCTACTGCTACCGTGACGTGAGAAAATTAACTAGAATTGAGCATGAACTATAAGTAACATTAAGTAAAGTAAAGTTTCCCTTCTACCACACATCAGGTTCTAGCAGGAGAAATATCCTCGTATAGTTTTGCAACATCATACATTTAATTAAAAAAACCCTTGTTTTAAATTAAAATTGTAATCCATCTTTCAGTCCATTTTTTATTATAAAGATAAATTTGTGTATATATAGACATTTAAAAAATATTATTTATTATTGAGAGTCAAATTCCTTGTTTATCTGTACAAACTTGGCAAATAGCTTATTCTGATTCTGAGAAAATGTTTGTAATGTTTGTGGCTAATAATGTTAAACATCAACCTACAGGTAACTTGTGAACACTTCCTTTTCAGATATATTTAAACTATGTCCTATCTGTGCACAAAAATGCCCTGTAATTTGCCTTTCAAACTTGTGCAAACACAAAATCCCATGAACTAGATATATCCCTGAATGCAACTGCAGTTTTGGAGTCATTAATAAACAGCATTCAAATGTTTTTTTTATGTTTTTGTCTACAAGAGAAAATCATAAATGTGTAAATCCATAGTTAAATGAATAAAGACACAATCATATTTTGTGCTAGACTGGTGTAAGAAGGGTGTTTGAATCTGTTTAGAAGCTGAAGGATTGGGTGGAGAAGCTGGTAGTTTTACTGTAACTTTTTTAAAGCCTAGTCAGGAATAAATAAAAATCTATTTTTAAAAAACGTAAAGGGAGCTAATTCTGTTCTTACTTGCAAACGGAAACTACCAGCACAACACCAAGCAAGAAACAGCAAGAAACCAATGGCTACAGCAGCAGGAGACCCTGTACTAGTACAGGGTTGAACCAAGGTGTACCTAATAAAGTGTCCAGTGATTGTATGTGAGAATGTTTGTATAATTCTGCCCCTGACAAAATCTAAAACAAATTAAAATGTTTACATCATTTTCAAATGTGTGTTGTTCACTATGTGTCCACTATAGAAAAATAAACGCTCAAAGAAATAATTATGCCCATCATGAGTTTAGGTAAATGTCTGAGAATAAATGATGCACACAATGGTTTTGAACAAGGAGTAGCATGTAATTTGAGAATAGAGGGGTACAAGGTTTTATATATGTGTTATATATGAATTAATGGACGCCAATAAGCAGTGAATCTATTTATTATTTGTTCAGTTCAGGGCTGGTGCATCGGTGGTTGGGTGTGGGAATTTGAAACCTATGCCAAAGGAAAATAAGTGAAAGTCAATGTAATCCCTGTAGAGGATGGTTTTTACAGGTCAGTACTGAATCATTTTCTGCAAGACCACTTAGTAAAACGTCAAATGACCTCATTCCAGTGAGAGAGACACAATGTGTACAGTAAGGGGTGTTATGAAAGAAGTGACTCAGTGTTTAGTCTGATATTGCAGACCTTTGTTTAACAGCTACTCCTAACTTTTACATTATGAGTGAGGGGGTGAGCAACCCCAGTAAGCATTGACATCTGTCTGAAATGTCTAAAGAGACTAAATGAGTATACAAGACTTTCCCTGCCTACACATCCCTTTCCGGTGGTGCCTCATCTTGGCGCCAGATGATTTTGTCACAGTAATGGCGTTGGTGACTGTGGAGTTGTTCATCTTGACAAATTTGTATTCCCAGAAAGAAAGAAAGAAAGAAAGACAGAAAGACAGAATAAAAGAAAGCAAGAAAGAAAGAAGGAAAAACAGAAAGAAAGAATGCCTGTCTTTTTTCAGTTTTTGATTTGAACTGCATCCTCCTAATAAAACATAAAAAAGTTCAAGGGGTATGAACACTTTGCATGGGTGTGCTTTGTTGTCTTGTACCTTTTCCAAACCTGTCTCTTTGAATATGTGTACTTTTTACAGGAAGTAGGGTTAAAGTGGGGAATGTTAATAACTGTACACATTTGCCAGTAAGGAAAACAGTCTGGGGGCACCACAATGACTATCCAAACTGTTTTGAGTGAGACACAGTTTGATTGTTCCCTCTCCCCAGCACAGAAACACACTGATGTTGATAACATGTTATTTCAATGTAAATATTTTGGAAGGGATAGGGAATTTGTCGGTCATGCTTCTAGTTCCTTAAAAACTGTTTCCTATCATTCAACTACATAGCTTTTAAAACCATGCTTTATTGTATAAGATCCAAGATGTCGGTAAAACAAGAACAACACAAGAATGCATTATCTTTGATGAGTCATTTATAAAAAACAGTGACTTCCCATTGTCTGTTGGGAAGTTGGTGGATATCTTGTTATGGAAATAACCAGTTGACATAAAAATTTTGAAACCAGTCACACACATGAAAATGAAAGAGGTCAGAAAGAAACAATTTCCCAATTTTAAAAATCTAAATTTTCTAACAAGCTCATAACAATTCATCAGTAAGACCTGTAACTTTCCAACAGTTGGCCACAACAAAATCATGTGTTTTATCTACAGCTGTTCACATCTGTTAGCATACTTCAGCAGCGCCGTTTTTCAACAAATTTGAATGATGTAACAAAACGTTTCTGTCTCTGATGATAAGTAATTGGGTGAAGTAATTTACTATTGAAAAACTGTGCTTGCTGTTTTAAAATCACACTGACTTTAGGAACTTCCCATATAGCCCCAATCAAACTTTTATGGCCCTGAAAGGCAACCATCCTCATCTTTGATCTGCTAGCCAGAGGGTTTGTATGCCTCCATTTTTTATCCGGTGCCACACTGATATTGTTGAGTCACTGGGGGAAGCAAAGGATTTATCAAAGGATCTGCAGCAAAATAGATAAAA
>JAHHUM010000501.1:0-70307 GCA_036173005.1 Crenichthys baileyi | reverse complement strand
TTTTGGATGGTCTGCAGGTAGATCCAGGAGTAACATAAAAACAGCGAAGTCTAGGATTTCACAAGAAGCTGTTTTCAGTTGCACTTCACCCCTCCCCGTGATGTAATGATACCATGGAGGTCAGTTATGAGAACATGCTTTGTTACTGAGAAGAGAAGGTGGACCCACCTGGTAGTAAACTTATCACCTTCAGCTCTAGTTGGTTCTCAATGAGCCCGCCTGCAGCACCTGGTGAACACAGATCTGTCCTCCAGCTGGGCCAAGGGTCGGTGCTGAAGTGGAGGAAACAGGAGGACGCATTGGTCCACTGTGGACCGCTCTCATAACTGTTGAAGGTCTAGTGAACCAGGGTTTTTAAGTCGGTAAACAGACCTTAAGGTGGCAGTAATGAACCATTGTCATAAAAAAAGCAGAAGAATAGCACGTTTCCACTGCAGGAACCCCTGGGACAGGGTTCTGGGGAGGTTTCTTTTTTACCCCTGTCATTTCCACTGAAAGAACCAGGGCCAAATCTTAAGACTGGGGCCCCAGAAGGCCCCAACAGAAAGCCCTGGTTGGGGTACCTGTGATCTGACCTGAACCATGGAGGGGATTTCTATTGGGAGGGTCCAGAGGGTCCACGTCCTCGGATCAGGGGGAGCCTTTCACTGCTGGGATGCTGAACGATAAACTGATCCCAGGTAAGATGACCATCTACCTGCTCTTTCACTCAGTCTGACTCCACCGATAGGCTGAATCCCATTGGACGCCTCCTCAGCTCCTGCTGCTTCCACCACTTAAACACACGTGACGTAATGAACATGTATGTGCCATGTTAATGTTCAGTAATCCTGCAGCCAGCAGATTTATCAGTCATAAAAATATTAAACGGCGTGTTGTTTAGACTTTAACAATATTTTTCAGATCTACTAACGGACTTATCTTGAATGGTTCATTGTGGTTCCAGACTATACCTTCTTGAACTGTCAGATGTACCTGAAGTTTTCTGAGGGCAGATCCTGACAGAAGGTTCCATTCATCATGTTCATGAAGGTCGGACTCATTTTGGGCTCTGGATTATTCGTTTTTTCTTTTTCTCAGGTGGAAATGTAATAAAACAAGAACTTAGACATTATTGTGGATTTTCTCTAATCAGTGTTAAATTATACCAACAGGCTCAAATATATGGATACACCCCTCTAAGATCTGGTTAAATTTCTTTGAAATTTGCTCCTCTCCCTCACACTTTCTAACAAGCGTGGGCTGATGCTGGACCGCTCTTCTTGCCAGAACTAATAAAATTCACCCAACCTTAGAGACTGTGCTGACTGTGCAGCACGGTGGAGGCAGCATCCTGCTGTGGGCCTGTTTCTCTGCCAGCTGTACTGGTTCATTGCACCAAACACGAAGGACAACCTCCCAATTCTTTAACTCCATATCAAATCAGCAGCTAGACAGTTGGAACCTGGACCCGTGTTCTAAAATGAGCCAAACAAAAAAGCTTCTCCAGAACGGTCCAACATCAGCCAGAATGATACCAGAAGCTTGGTGATGGCGACAAAAAGTTTCTGGTTGAGACATGGGTATTTCTATTGGTTGTCTTCTAATGGTTCCTCCTGGAAACAGAACCGGTTCTGACCAGAAGGAACCAGATCTTTATTTTCTCTGGGCTAACACACCATAGCAAATGAGACCGTTAATGTTCTGATGGCACTAAGGACCGTTCAGGCCGTGCATCTTGATGGTTGTTGAAAATGTTTGATCTGATTTATATTTTAAAGTTTAACCGAACATAAACATGAAAACCTTGATCCTCCCTGTTCTCCTCAGACCCAGTGATGATCTCTAACAGTCTGTGTCTCTTGTTCTCCAGCAGACCCGTGTGATCTCACTTTGGACCCAGAAACAGCCAACAGCTGGCTCATTCTGTCTGAGGATCTCCAGAAAGTCACCGTTTCAGACCGCTGGCTGAACTATCCTGAAAACCCTCAGAGGTTCAACGCTGAACTCCAGGTCCTGTGCAAGGAGGGGCTGACAGGGCGCCATCACTTTGACGTAGAGTGGATGAGCGCCGACAATCGGCACCTTGTTGGTGTCGCCCTGGCATATAAAAGCATTCCCAGGAAAGGAACGGTCCAGGCTCAGTTTGGTCGGAACGACGCCTCCTGGTTCTTCGCTGCAGAGAGAGATGTTCTCAAAGCTTGGCACAACGGCGAGAAGTGGAGCTATGATGTTCCTTTTGATGGGTACAACAGAGTCCGGGTGTGTTTAGATCATGATGGGGGGGCTCTGTCGTTCTACCTGGTAACTGAAGGCACACTGGGTCATGTGCACACCTTCAGGACCAAATTCACTGACGCTCTTTTCCCGGGTCTCTGTGCTGGCTTCACCTCCAGCTTTGCTGCTTTCTGCTGACGTCACCCAGACAACCGAGTCTCCTGCAGAGGATCCACTGCCTTTTTAAACAAAGCACCTTTAACAAGTCCAGGTCCAAAAGCTGCGGTTTGGCTTCTTGTCTTGATACCATTGGTTAAACTGAAGAACATCTCTGCAGAAACAAGCCAGAATGCATGACCGGTTCTGGAGCACCAAATTATTCATCAGTAAAAACAACTAAACGAAAGTTTGTTTCTGACAGGAAATAAGAGCGACGGCTTTCAGAGTCCATTCGGCTCTCTACTCGAGTAGAAACCTAAATGTTTATGTTGCTAATTAAATATTTCATTTGGAGCTGTGACATTTATAAATGAATGAGTGAATGAAATGGTGAAAATATGACTTTTAAAAAAGAACCTCCATATTTTTCTCTTAGGATAAATGACTCAAAATACTGCTGTTAACTTCTGACTGTGTAACTTTACGGACAGCGCCCCATACTGTTACACCCTGAAATGGGGTTTTATATTCTGGTTCAGTTTTTACATTATCAATAGTTTTCTGTATTTTTGTATCCCCCAATATTTTTACAGTTCCAAATATCGTATTTTTGGTTTTTTCCAGATTGAATCTGTTTAGGCTAATGATTCCATTTCTGTTGTAACTGTCTTGATGGATTAACATATTTGTCTCATCTGAACAAATAAAGCTGAGCCTTCTTGCTTTACATGTATCACTGCTATAGTTTGGATCCCTGTGGGACACTACAAGTAATCACCCCCCTACACTGTACCATAGCTTGTCAGGATTTATTGTGTCAAATAACTACATCTATAACCACTTCTAATTAATATTTTCTAGTTTGATGATTTTCCCTGTTTGCTCCATTGCCAAATAAGTAGATGGATTAATTTTGGCTGTTTTTCATTTTTACATGTCTTAAATAAATTGTAGGAATCAAAATAGCAATAGAGAAATGCTGCAGATCTCATTATTAAAGTTCAGTAATCCATATATTGCATCACTGTAGCAGGAATAATTGATCCTGTTTTAGATCAGAGTGATTAGATCATTTTATATAATTTATATTTATATAAAAACAATGAAACCGTGATGTTTATATTCTGCAGTGTCAGACTGCTAGAACCTCGGTTCCATCTTTGGTTTTACACATCAAGAGCTTCACTGCTGGTTGGACCGACGAGACCAGGGTCCGTATTCTCAAAGATCCTCAGAGTCTCTCAGCTCCTATCTTATCCTGAACATTCCTGCCAACGAGTCTCAGCTTCAGTGATTCAGTTCTCTGAGGAGACGACAGAGATTCCTCTTAGTCAGGAGGTGTGGTCGACCCCGTTGCTAGGGGTAACGCTGTCTTCTAAGAGATCAGCTCTTAGCTAAAATAAATGGCCTCCCAGTAATCAATGGTGAGAAATTAACCAATGATAGAATTTAGACTGAATTCAGAAATATTTAAATCATGATGATAATCTCTCTCTCTCTATATATATATATATATAAATATATATACCTGTCAACATTTTCCTGTGATCTTGTTTAATGAGGTTTAGTTTGGTAAAATGATAGTTTGGAGAAAAGCGAAGTGAACAGAGGAGCAGAGCCTGCTGGTGGAGGAGAAGAGAGGAGTGTTAAAGGTAGATTTGGTCCTGGGATCACGGTGGGAACCAACAGACGTTCCCAGCAGATCAATGCGTCGTTCCCTCAGCTTTCAGCACCAGCCTGGAATGTGAGCAGCTCTGGTTCCTGCTGCATTCAGAAGCTAGAGAGGAGATAGCAGCACCAGAGAACTTCTCCACAGACAGAGTTGGAGATGACCTTTTAGGCTGAGGCTGCTGACATCATCATGAACAATACAGCAGATACTGATTCACCTCATTTACATCTTAGTGCTTATATTATTGTACGGTATCTTGTCTATAGTTCTATTTTTTAAGCATTTTACCGTCTGTAAATATTTTAATAATTCTGATCTATATTGTTATTTTGTTCACTTTTTTCATGGTTATTGTTTCTATTATTTATTGATCCTTCCTAATATCACCTTTCTAGAGGTTGACCTTTAACCTGTCCTGCTGCTGAAACTATTTAATGTCCTCCTAGGGGGACGATAAAGTTAATCTTCTCTCTATATTAATAATTGTATGATTGTTCTAGAAGTTTATGTTCTCTTTGACTCGACTGTTTAGGGGGTGGATCTCTGCACCATGGAGCCGGTAGCATTTTATTCATTCACTGTTGTTCATTGGAGGAGAAGATCTCTCCTTTCTCTCCGTCTTTCCTCCATCTTCTCTGTTTCAGACACTCTTAGGCTCACTAAAAGTCCTCCTCACTGCTCTGAACATCTCCTCACGTTAGGAGCTCTCTGAAGGCCTCAGATGCTTCATGAATAACTTTTATCTGACTGAGGGGAAATTGTAATTCTAATTACGTCACTAGGAGCTACTTTTAGTCTCAGGGTTCTTCGTGAATACGGACCCTGATTTTGAAACAGCTCTTCTCTTCTTCATCGGTTTTGGTTCTTTGATGGTTTTTAAGTTTAGGGATTTTAAAGTGTTCAGTGACCCAGAAAACAGTCCTGACTTCACCAAATATTCTTTGCTAAAATTGTGTTTCTAAGTCCACCTAATATGTCTTGTTTTTCTCTAAAGTCGCTTGTATATTGTTGAGAATTAAAATCATTTAGTTTCATATTATGTGTTCAGTTTACATGTGTAAGCATAAAACTGAGATATAACGTGTGAGCCTTGGAGAGAGAAGTCACAGAGTCACAGCAGGCTTCAGGCTGGAGCAAGGGTGAACCCCAGGTCAGGATGTTCCCAGCAGCTGTAAGCAGTAACTGCCGGCTGTTGGGCATGGTATAGATAATAAAGTACTCCCATGGCGTTGGCTAATTTACAGCGCCGACACAGACTTCGTAAGTAATTCTTGGAGGGGAGGTTTCAGTCAGTCAGCTTTGAAGTTCATTGAGGGTATAAAAACCTTTAAAACTGATGGTCAGACAGACCACTTGGTGAATACAGCCTAGCTTTGCTGATCTCGGAGTCTCTCCCAAAGGCCTTAGGTAATCTTTCTTTCTTTGTATCATTCTTTTTGTATTTAATTATGCATTGGAAACCATTGGACTTATTTACCTAATTAAACTTGTGTTAATCTTAATTTCCTGCTCTTCATCTGTTCTTTCTAAAGACATCTGGACTTGGGTGAGGTTGAGGCCGTATTATTATATCTGGTAGAATTATTTTACCTCAACAATATCTTGTGAGTCGCTGGTTTCATTTTCGGGCTTGTTTTTGAAGTTGCTTATTAGGGCTTGGCTTTCTTCCCGAGTGAAACCCCTTGATTATCTCCGATCTCCCCACAGTAAAGCCAAATGTGAGTGGTAGGTAGTTCTTTCCACGCCACCATTCAGATAGTCCACAGTGTTGTAGAGGAGTGAGAGGTGTTGACCATGATGGATCAGTTTGGCCAACATCTTCCTCTTCTGCACCTCCACTGCAGAGTCCAGGGGACAGATGTTGGGACCATCCAATTTGGTCGCACATTTTGACATGCGCAGCTCAACAGACATCGCAGCTCTGACGTTACTGGGAGTATAAACCGGCCGAGATGCAAAGTTTCGTTGCCATTTCCCGCCTGTCTCAGACAGCGCATAGGAGGTGCATATCTGGAGAGACAAAAGCTCGCAGGTGAACTTTTGCTCCACAAGGCCATTCCCAGAAGAGCTTGAAAGCTGGAAATCTGTCTGATACAAGAAGATCAGAGTATTTATTTGCCGATCGAAGACCACGCCACACCCGGCGCAGGTGAAAACCTACAGAGGTTTTATTTTCCAAGGAGATGAGTTTTCCTCCTTGTGTGTGCAGTCGACTAACGGTTCTTCATCTTTTCCCCTCCTGGACGGATGAGAAGTTACCGTTTTTTCCTTAATTCGATCACGGACGCGTGATCCCCCCTCCCCTCCTTTTTCGTCAGACCTGATCCATCCTCAACCAGTGGAGAGAAGAAATCAACAAGTAATTTCGTTCTTTTTATATTAAACTGGATAGGTTTGGGCAGGATGAGGCATAGTGATGTAATCTAAGGTATTAACTTGTTGCATGCAATACTGAAGTATTTTATGCTGAGCTGTGTTTTGATTTGCGGTGCAAGCGCTGCTGAATCGTGTGTATTCATGTTTTGTCCGGCTGATCTCAAATCAGCCAGGAGTTAGAAGTTGGACTTTTAAAAGTTTTTCATTCAAAGCAACTGCGGTCTGTACCTCGTGGTCTGACCACTCCTTTGTTCCAGTTTTATTACTGGAGTTTTTCCACTGAGTTCCCACCTCAGAGTTTATGACTCTTTGTTCGAGATTTGGGGCGATCAGCTGGTTGTGGCTAAAGGGGCGTGGCCCCACCGTTTTAACAGCTGATCGCTGCAATCGAAACATCAACACCAGGAGGATTTCTCTTCCATTTAACCAAAATTACACATTTTGTCCACAAAACTGCTGGTTTGATCTTCATAGACACTAAATGCATGTATGTTTTTCGTTATTATTATTATTGTTAGGTAGTCATTTTTTATTTCCTTTGTGTAGAATAGTGCTTGTTAGTTAGGCAAGGGTTTTTGGACCAGAATAATGGTATATCAGAATTATTTGGCTTCAATAAATCTTCATATATATAATTAAGAGAAGCATTTGTGTTTATTTCGTGCAAGAGTGATTTATCTGTCAAAACAAGGTCGAAGTTCCCCCACCTTTGGTGAAGCGTTGAATAAACAGTGACAGTTTGTGGTTTTGGTTAATAATTTGTAATTATTAAAGAGCTTTGAGCCCATAATCACAACACCAGAGGACATCTCTGATTTCTATTCATAAGTAATGATTTTTGGTTAAGAAATTAATATTTTCCAAATTATGATTTTAAATTATGATTCTTGATGAATATTAATTAATCAATAATCATAATCCTTACACAGACCACAACCGATCTGACCCTCCTGACCAGCTTGTCTAGTGGACTCCACAGTGTAGAACACCTCAGAGGCTACTACAGTGTTGTAGAACATCTTGAGCAGAGCGCTGCACCCTCTAAAGGAGCTGGGTCTCCTCAGAAGCTGGAGGCGGCTCTGGCCCTTCATGTACAGGGCGCTGGTGTGTGTGGACCAGTCCAGTTTACTGTTGAGGTGAACACCAAGGTACTTCTACTCCTCCACATTTAGCAGTAATGACTCCTGTGTTTCTACTGAACCATGCAGATGCTGGTAGAACTGGACCGACTTTCAGACTTTACTTTGCTGGTCCTCCTGTTTGGCGAGCACCGCTTTTCTACAGTGGCAGCCTGTCAGAAGTTCTTCAGGGTTCAGATGTTCCTCACGGGTCAGATGTTCTCACAGGTCAGAAGCTCCTCACGTGTCAGATGTTCCTAAAAGGTCAAAAGTTCCTCACAATGTCAGAAGCTCCTCAAGGTTGAGAAGCTCCTCACGGGTCATCCAAGTTTTTATTTCTTCAAGACATGCTTGTAGTCTATCTAACTGGTTGGGTTCATCAGGATTTATGGATAAGTAAAGCTGAGTATCATCAGCCTAACAGTGAAAATTTATTCTATGCTGCCTTATAATTTTACCTATTGGAAGCATATATATAGTAAAGAGAATTGGCCCAAGTACTGAACCCTGTGGTACTCCACAATTAACCCTGGAGTTTAAAGATGATTTATCATTTACATGAACAAACTGGAATCTGTCAGACAAATAAGATTTAAACCAGCCTAGCGCTGTTCCCCTGATCCCTACAGCATATTCCAGCCTTTCTAAGAGAATATTATGATCGACTGTATCAAATGCAGCACTGAGATCTAACAGAACCAGTACAGACACAAGTCCATTATCTGAGGCAATAAGAATATCATTAGTGACTTTCAGCAGAGCTGTTTCAGTGCTATGATGAGCTCTGAAACCTGACTGAAACTCTTCAAACAGGTCATTGCTGTGTAAATGCTCACACATTTGATTAGCAACTATTTTCTCAAGAATTTTAGATAAGAATGGAAGATTGGATATAGGTCTGTAATTTATTAAGTCATCTCGATCAAGCGAAGGTTTCTTAAGTAAAGGTTTAATTACAGCTACCTTAAAAGCTTGTGGTACATAACCATTTACTAAAGATAAATTAATCATATCTAAAATGGGGCTGGTAATCAGAGGGAACACTTCCTTAAATAATTTGGTTGGGATTGGGTCTAACATACAAGTTGAAGGTTTAGATGAAGCTAATATTTCTGATAACTCAGGAAGCTCCACAGGATCAAAACAGTCCAAACACAGATCAGGTTCTACAGTTACTTCCAATGTTGTCTCACTTGCTGAGGATGAAGTAATCATCTCTGGGAGTATGTCAAAGATTTTATTTTTAATAGAATCAATTTTATTTTGGAAGAATCCCATAAAGTCATGACTGCTGAGAGCTAAGGGAATGGATGGCTCAACAGAGCTATGACTCTGTGTAAGTTTAGCAACTGTACTAAAGAGAAACCTAGGATTATTCTTGTTCTCTTCTATTAAGGATGAGAAATAAGCTGTTCTAGCTTGGTGAAGTGTCTTTTTATACAACAGTAGACTATTTTTCCAGATTAAGTAGGAATCCTCTAGGTGTGTAGAGCGCCATTTTCGCTCCAATTTTCTAACATTGTGCTTTAAAGTACGCAGATCTAAGTTAAATAAAGGAGCCTTCCTCCTTTGAATAATTACCTTATTTTTCAAGGGGGCTGCATTGTCTAATGCACCACGCAATGATGAAGTAACACTATGAACAAGAGAATCAATTTGTGAAGGGGAAGAAACAAAATTATTGCCCTCCACTGTGTTTTTCTGTGATAATGAGCAAATTAAAAGTGGAACAGATTCTTTAAAGGTTGTTACATCATCGTCTGATAATGATCTACTATAATGACATTTTCTTTCAGGTGTGGAGTACTCGGTTAAATTAAACTCAAAGGTTATTAAGAAATGGTCAGACAGGACAGGGTTATGAGAAAATATTGTTATGTCTTTACACTCAATGCCATATGTCAGCACAAGGTCCAGAGAATGAAGACAAAGGTGGGTAGGTTTGTTAATGTTTTGAGCAAAGCCAATTGAGTCTAAGATGGCATTAAAGGCTATATTTAAGCTATCACTTTCAGTGTCAACATGAATGTTAAAATCCCCCACTATAATAACTTTATCTGTATTTAACACTAAATCAGATAAAAGGTCTGAAAACTGATCTAAAAATTGAGAGTAAGGGCCTGGTGGACGGTACAAAACAACAAACAGAAGTGGTTTTAGTGCTTTGCAATTTGGATGAGGAAAACTAAGGATTAAATATCCAAAAGAGTTGTAGCAATTGATTGGTCTGGGACTAATCAATAAATCGGACTGAAAGATGGTTGCTACTCCTCCTCCTCGCCCAGTATTTCGAGGAATGTGAAAATTTAAATAATTAGTAGGAGTTGACTCATTTATAGTAACATAATCCTCTTGCTGCAGCCAGGTTTCTGTGAGGCAAAATAAATCAATCTGATTGTCACAAATCAGGTCATTAACTAGCAAAGTCTTTGAAGAGAGAGATCTTATGTTCAGTAAGCCACATTTAATTGTTTTATTTTTATTTTTAGTCTGAGTTGTGTTTATTTTTATGAGATTTTCCTGATTTCCTCTTTTTAGATTATTTTTTAATCTATTCAAGTTTGGCCGTGGGCGAGACACTATCTTAATAGGGTAATGGGTGGGTAGCAGCACAGAAGCTGCAGAGAGGAGTGTTAAACTACGACCCTGCTTCCTGGTCTGAACCCTGGGTTGTCAGAGGTTTGGAGAACTAATAAATTCGGCCAGATTCCTAGAAAGAAGAGCTGCTCCATCCAAAGTGGGATGGATGCCGTCTCTCCGGATCAGACCAGGTTTTCCCCAAAATGTTCACCAGTTATCAATGTAGCCCACATTGTTTTCTGGACACCACCTAGACAGCCAGCGGTTGAATGACAGCATGCGGCTAAACATGTCGTCACTGGTTAAATCGGGGAGAGGACCAGAGAAAATTACGGAGTCCGACATTGTTTTGGCAAACTTACACACTGTCCTAAATTAGTTCTAAAATAATTTGACCTTATATCGAAATTCCTCAAAATAAACCTTGTTTCTTAACCTAAATATCCACACTGAACTGTCATATAATTGCATACATGTTGTTGGTTCCCTTGTTCCTTCATTTGTATATAGTTCATTAGTTTTCTTTACTGTTTCAGTTTGCTAAGTAGTTTAGTTGAATTGTTCTATCCTAGTAGAGAGTTTGTTAATTGAAATATGTTAACTTGGAGTTAAATTGTTTCAGTTAATACATTTTTATATTTTAAAGAAATTTTTGTGAATGTATTCCATATGTGAGCAGAGTTCACTGTTGCTTGTCTGTTGTTGCCTCTCTTTACGATCCACTTGGATTCATTGCTCCATTCACTTTAAGTGGAAAGCTTATCCTTCAAGAGCTTTGTCACAGAGGCATTGGATGAGATGATCCGCTTCCAGAAGATATTAAGCCACGGTGGGAGGAATGGATAAATGGTCTACTGAAGTTGAAAGAAGCCTCAATTCCAAGATGTTACCACCCACCTCACTTTCGTAACATTGTCAGAGTAGAGTTGCACCATTTTTCAGATGGCAGCTGTGTAGGATATGGTGCATGTTCTTACCTCAGGTACAAAAATGACAAGGGTAAAGTCCATTGCAGTCTCGTGATGGCAAAAGCAAGGGTTGCCCCCTCAAAGGTCACAAGTATACCGAGATTAGAACTTGCGGCGGCAGTAGTTTCTACAAAAGTCAGTGTAATGCTAAGATGTGAACTTGACATGAAGAATGATCAAGAATTTTTCTGGACAGACTCACAAGTGGTGCTCGTGTATATCAACAACGATGCTCGTAGGTTTTACATATTTGTGGCAAACCGTGTTCAAGTGATTAGAGATAACAGTGATACTAATCAGTGGCATTATGTGGAGACCTCAGAAAACTCGACCGATCATGTTTCCTGAGGCCTTTGTGCTTCAGATGTTCATTTGACAAACTGGCTGAGAGGGCCGCAGTTTCTATGGGAGCATGAGCTACATCTATTATATAACACTCCAACAGAATTGATAGTTGGTGATCCTGAAGTTCAGACAATTCAGGTGCTGTACATGACTGTAATGACATCCTCGAACGTTTAAATCGGTTTTCCTCTTGGACAGCACTTCTCAAGGTGGTTGCAAGAATCAAGAGGCTGGGGTCTAAACAAAAAAGACACAGAGAATGTGACTGTCCAGGAGCGTGAAAAAGGCTGCTGAAGCAGTAATTACGATTGTACAACAGCAAGCCTTCTCCAATGAAGCAAAGATGCTTTAAAGTAAAAAAGACCTTCCAAACTCAAACTCACTTTTCACTCTTGATCCCATTTGGTCTGAAGGGCTTCTCTGTGTAGGTGGGAGGTTAAAACAGTCATCTCTCTGTCACAAAGTTAAACACCCAGTGATCTTGCCAAACGGCAGTCATATTACTAAGCTGATTGTGTCCCACTACCGTGATAAAACATACCATCAGGGTCGAAGCCAGACACAAATGGAGCTTAGGGCCAATGGATTCTGGGTCATTGGTGGGAGTAAGCTGGTGGCTAAGGTAATACACCAATCAGAGAAGCTCAGCTTTCTGATGTAGTGATGTATTTAATCATGTGACGGAAAGACCACAAAGATCCCGGGAAATCCCACAAAGACAATGGAGGATAAACTTATCATTGCGGTTTCAAACTGGGCCGGGGACAGACGAAAATAGCTTTGAAAGCGATCCTCCTCTGCGCGCAGCTCCTGGCGCAAGTGGTGAAATTCACCAAACTCTGAACGCCTCTGAATTGTCTGGTGAATCCAGACACGGCGCAGAGGCACCAGACGACGACGTTCTCTTGCTTTATTCAGCAAATAAAGCCAAGCCACTCTCTCGATTGCATCCGCCATTGTACACGAGACAGGGAAAGGAAGCTCCTCCCAAAGCGCTTCTGTTCACAGTTTTTTGACGTGCGTCGAGAGTCCAAGTGCACAAGCTGTGCCTCCAACTTGAGGCGTTGGACGCCTTTTTGACGCTCAAACCACGTTTGGTCTGAACGCAGCATTAGAGGAGCTGTTTGACAACTGCACTGTGATCAAGGATCTAATTTTGTCAGTGCTCAAAATGAGTTCAAACAAGCACTTAAACAATGTGATGCTAAGTTACTAGAAATTTTCTTAGCTGAAAATCAGTGTGAATTTGTCTTCAGTTCCCCCTCTGCCAGTCATGCAGGAGGTGTCTGGGAAAGACAAATCAGAACCATCCGAAACATGCTGAATGCCACCTTTGCACAGGTCGACTTGATGATGCCTCCCTCAGGACGTTGTTATACGATGCTATGGCTATTGTCAACAGCCGCCCTTTAACATTGGATGGAATCAATGATCCTCAAGCCCTGGGGCCTATAACACCGAACCACATCATTATGATGAAATCTGAGGTTGCTCTTCCGCCCCCAGGAGTATTTGTTAAGGAGGACCTGTATGCTTCAAAGAGATGGAGGAGAGTGCAGTATCTCATCGAACAATTCTGGAGTCGCTGGAAAAGAGAATATGTGCTGAACATATCCACGAGACAGAAATGGCACTTTCCTCAGCACAACCTCAAGTTGAATGATATTGTCATTATCAAAGATGACAGCCAACCAAGAAATCAGTGGCAACTAGGGCGAGTGGTTGAAACTGTTGAAGGCAGTGATGGTTTGGTCCGTTGAGTTAAAGTACAAGTTGGAAAACAAAAGTCAGATTCCCCTTCTAGACCTTCAGTTATTGAGAGGCCAATCCAGAAATTGGTGCTTCTCCTTGAAAATTGACTAGAACAGACCCATAACTTTTATACAGTTCATCTGTGTATCATAATAGTTCAATACAAAATTATTCATTTAGTAGAGTCAAAAAAAATACTGTACAATTCATTTACTCGTACTCGTCGTCTTCCGCTTATCCGGGACCGGGTCGCGGGGGCAGCAGACTAAGCAGAGACACCCAGACGTCCCTCTCCCCAGACACCTCCTCCAGCTCCTCCAGGGGAGCCCAAGGCGTTCCCAGGCAATTCATTTACTCTTTGTGTATTCGTTCATTCATTGTGACAGGATTTGGTGGGATTGTAAATGGCTACTAACTGGTTAACATCCTCCCGCTTTTGGTTTGTCCTACAGTGACACCTTGTGGCCTGTTATGGTTTTATTTTGAAGTGGGCAGTTTTTCTTCTTCGTGGTTTTTTTTTATGTAATGCTGCACTTCCTGTTCGTGTTACAAGCACAAGGTGGCAGATCCTGAGAGAATAAGAAGAAATCTTAAAACTAGTGGCATTGGAAAGCAGAATGGGGTATAAATATGCATGTTGTGTGTTGTTATTAGAAGGGTGATGTATTTATTCAAGAAAAGAGGGAATATATATTTGTTTTATTAGTCCATACAAGGAAAACTGCAAATGCTACAAAGTTAAAGGAAACAGTTAGTACATTTTGTGTTTCACACTTGTTGTAAAAAGCTTTAAGAACACTTTTTATTTTTATTTCATCGTGATTAATCCCTTTAAATGATTTGTACTGTATTGGACATGATCAACAATCTTGTATCTTTTCTGTTTTATGCAATAGTTTTCACGGTGTTTATGGCAACCAGAGAAAGATTAAACTGGACCCGTTTGGACCTCCCTGCGTCTGGCTGTCTTCATCCAAGTGGCCGCTACACAAGCACCTTCATTTTTTATACAGTTTGTTGGTATGTCGTTTTTCACTTCTTACCCATTATGGATTCTTTCAAAAATAGCATCGTTGAATCTGAATGGGGCTAGGGAAGCTGTGAAATGTGCTTTAATTTATCAAATGTTAAATCAAAAAAGGATTGGTGTACTTTATGTGCAAGAAACTCGTAGTGATCTTTTGACTGAGGTAGAGTGGCGCAAGGAATGGAAAGGAGAGGTTAAGTCACGGCACCTCCCAGAGTGCAAGAGTTGGATTCCTCTTTTCTAGAGCGTTCACTCCAAACTCTTTTAAAGTCAAGCACATCGTTCAGGGGAGGTGTCTTATAGTTTTAATGTGGTTTTTATTAATGTTTATGCTCCCATTGCCAATGCAGAGAAAAAGTGTTTTTGGGGAGAAGGTGGGGGGATGATTATGTTTTTATAGGAGGGGATTTTAACTTCACTGAGAATGAGTTTTTAGACCGTAATCATGCAGAGCCGCATCCGGCGGCTCAGCGCGATCTGCGGCAGCTGGTCTCGTCTTGTGGCCTGGCGGATGTATGGAGAAGGATGCATGCAGGCTCCAGGCAATATACATGGTCCCACATGGAAGAAAACCACGTTTCGCTGGCTCGTCTTGACTGGTTTTATTGTTTTAAACACCATTTTAACGTGTGTAAATCATGCCGGATTTTACCCGTGGGTTTTACGGATCACTCACTGGTTTTAGGTGGTGTTTTTATCAAAAACATTTGACCTAAAAGCGCTTACTGGCATTTCAACTCAGTTTTAGCTTATGACAATAGTTTTAAGGAGATTCTGAGTTATTTTTGGACTGGTTTTAGACAAAGGAAGAGCGAGTTTACTTGCTTGCAGCAGTGGTGGGACCATGGCAAGACTCAAATAAAATTGCTGTGTCAGCAGCCCACTCTTAGTGTTACTCGTGATATTACCGGGTCTATAAAGGATCTAGAGATGAATATTGTGGAGATGGAGCAAATTGAGAAAAACCACAAGAGAACGAGAGCACTTAGAGGCTCTCAAATCTAAAAAGCTAGTATTAGCAAACCTGCTGGAAACTAAAGTACAAAGCGCATTGGTCAGATCCAGTTTCCAGAACATCAAGGAAATGGATGCGCTGTCCAGCTTTTTCTTTAATTTGGAGAGGAAGTGTGGTCAGAGGAAGTTGATACACTCCTTACTGTCGGACACAGGGCAACAGCTTACCATCGACTTCTACAAGGCGTACTGGGAAATTGTAGCACATGATCTGATGGACGTCTGACCTCTGGGTCGCTCCCGCTGTTGTGCCGCAGAGCGGATGTCGCCCAAAGAAGGACAATCTGCAAGACATAAAAAACTTCCTCTGCACTGACTATGAGATACTCTCCAAAGCCCTGGCGAACATGATGAGAGGAGAAATGGAGCAGGTCATACATAGAGATCAGACCTATTGTGTCCCCAGCAGGTCCATGGTAGATAATATCTACCTGATTCACTATACAGGAGTTTAATGTTCAACTTCATGTCAGACTAGATGATTTTGAATATGTTCTGTTTGCAACATTTGCAAATATGAAATATTTTGGGTGTGGTCAATAGGGGCACATCATAAAAATGTTCTGGGTCTGGAGCGGCAAAAAACTGCTGCTGTTGTTGAGCAGATGGGAGCCCCGTCTGGCAGAAGCGGGGTGGTGGAGGTGCACGCCACCGCCGGGGAGGAACCTGTGCCCGGCAAGGGAGAATCCCTCACCCGAGAACGTTCTGATGGTATTATTAAGTGCCAGATGTGGACGGAGGTAAAACACTGAATAAACTATGTGTGAGGAAGGATGGTGACACAGAGGTGAGTGGCGGTGGAGGGCGCATAAAGGGTGGTGAGCTGGGGGAAAGAGATGAGGTGTGTAGAGAGCAGTGGGGTGAGAAGGGCAGTGAGGAGTACCTGGTGTGTGGAGAACTGGGAAAGAAAAAAGAGGTGCAGGTGGAGGAAGAAAATAAAAGTTCAGAAAAGCAGAAGCAATTTTAGAAGCTGATGTGGAGGAGAGGAGGGTTGAAGCTGAAGAAGAAATGGAACAAGAGGCTTCAGCTCCGTTGACAAGGCGAAGTAAAAGGAAGAATGTTGTGGCTGCTGTTCAAGCTAGTAAGCAGACGAGTAAAGAGTGAAGGGAGGACTCAGGTAGCAGCGATAGTGAGAGCTGCTTTTCTGATACCAGTGAAATGTCTGTCTCACAAACCAGTAGCAAGGAGCCAAGGTATCCTGTAGAATCTTTTTTTACTTTTCTCCAGCAAAGAAAAGGTTTGAGAGGGGTGAAGGTTGAAAGTTATTTTCCTGATCTGAGAACTTTTTATTTTTCAGCCAGACACCAAATTAGACATAAAGAGGAGGTAGGTTTTACTGAGCAACACGTTTTCAGACTGAAAAAAGTAATGAGTAAAGTTAGAAAGCAATTCTGAATCCCTATGAAATGCACAGGCACTTTAATATTTTTTATAGTTTTTTGGTATGTTGTTGTTATCCTCTCACCAAGTATGGATCCTTTTAAAATAGCATCCTTGAATGTTAATGGGGCTCGAGAGGCAGTAAAACGTGCACAGATTTATCAAACAATGAACTACAAAAGAATTGACGTATTTTATTTGCAAGAGACTCAGTGATCCGTTAAATGAAGCAGACTGGTATAAGGAGTGGAAGGGGGAAATCATTTTAAGTCATGGCTCCTCCCAGAGCGCAGGAGTGGGGTTCCTCTTTTCAAGAGCTTTCACTCCTGGACCACTAGAAATACGACACATTGTTCCGGGAAGCTGTCTTTTAGGCAGGGCTGGTTTTGATCATTTTAACGTGACTTTTATTAATATTTATGCTCCAACTACCAATGCAGAGAAAAGGGTTTTTTTAGAAAAAATTGGGGCGACGTTAGGGGATTGTGGGTTTTTATAGGAGGGGATTTTAATTGTACTAAAGACGATCGCAATCATGCAGAGCTGCATGTAGCAGCTCAGCGCGCTCTGCAGCAGCTGGTCACATTTCTATAGCTCGTCTTGACTGGTTTTATTGATTTAAAAAACATTTTAATGTGTTTAAAACGTCCCAGATTTTACCAGTTGGTTTTAAAGATCACCTAAAAGTGCTTACTGGGATTTTAACTTATGACCGTAGTTTTAAGGGACTATGGGAAAGTTCAATTCACAACACACGTCGTCTCAAGGTTCTTCACAAAGGGTCTGGAATGGTGCAGGATGTTGGGGAGGTTAGATTAAACTACTGAGTGTTAGAGTTTGGCCATTTTAGAATGGGCTATGTGTAGAGGTACTAAGTAAAATAATAAACTGATAAAGTGTGTCCATGTAGAGCCCACTGGTGGCCATTGTTCTACTAAAAACCACAAGGATTGGGATACCTCTCTCTGTCACACTGATTATAACCATTGGAAAAGAGAAGGGGTCAGATTGTGACTTTTGTGGACTTAGTTTGTGGCTTTGTGTTTAAACTTTTGCTTAGATGTTTCTATTTAGGTTTTTGTATCATGTTTATTAGTTCTTTTTCTCCCTCTACCGCCTCCTAGTGTGTGTTGTTTTCTTCCTCACTCTTAGTTCCTTTTGTGGTTGCTTTCTTATTACTTTGTGTGGTATTATTATTATTATTATTATTATAGTTCTTTGTCTTCCTTGGATTCTCATTTAGTATCTCTGTGTTTATTTTGCCCAACCGGTCCACATGTGTTTTGTGGACCTGGAGAAAGCATTCGACTGTGTCCCTCGTGATGCCCTGTGGAGGGTGCTCCAGGAGTATGGAATCGGGGGCCCTTTATTAGGGGCCATTCGGTCCCTGTACGAGCGGAGCAGGAGTTTGGTCCGCATTGCCGGCACTAAGTCGGACCTGTTCCCGGTGCATGTTGGACTCCGGCAGGGCTGCTCTTTGTCACAGGTCCTGTTCATAACTTTTATGGACAGGATTTCTAGACGCAGCCAAGGGCCGGAGGGGGTCTGGTTTGGGGACCAGTGGAGTTCGTCTCTTCTTTTGCAGATGACGTGGTCCTGCTGGCCCCCTCTAGCCATGACCTACAGCATGCGCTGGGGCAGTTCGCAGCAGAGTGAGAAGCGGCTGGGATGAAGATCAGCTCCTCCAAGTCCGAGGCCATGGTACTCAACTGGAAAAGGGTGGTTTGTCCTCTTCAGGTTGGAGGAGAGTTCCTGCCTCAAGTGGAGGAGTTCAAGTATCTTGGGATCTTGTTCACGAGTGAGGGAAGAATGGAGCTGGAGATCGACAGACGGGTCGGTGCGGCTGCCGCAGTAATGGGGGCGCTGTGCCGGTCCGTTGTGGTGAAGAGAGAGCTGAGCCGAAAAGCGAAGCTCTCGATTTACCGGTCGGTCTACGTTCCTACCCTCACCTATGGCCATGAACTTTGGGTCATGACCGAAAGAACGAGATCCCGGATACAAGCGGCTGAAATGAGCTTCCTCCGTAGGGTGGCCGGGCACTCCCTTAGAGATAGGGTGAGGAGCTCGGCCATTCAGGAGGGGCTCGGAGTAGAGCCGCTGCTCCTCCACATCGAGAGGAGCCAGTTGAGGTGGCTCGGGCATCTATACCGGATGCCTCCTGGACGCCTTCCTCGGGAGGTGTTCCAGGCACGTCCCACCGGGAGGAGGCCCAGGACACGCTGGAGGGACTATGTCTCTCGGCTGGCCTGGGAACGCCTTGGGCTCCCCCCGGAGGAGCTGGAGGAGGTGTCTGGGGAGAGGGACGTCTGGGTGTCTCTGCTGAGTCTGCTGCCCCCGCGACTCGGTTCCGGATAAGCGGAAGACGACGAGTACGAGTGTTTATTTATGGTTAGGTATTTGTTCTCTTTCCTGCTCTTCCTTAGCTTTAGTTATTGTTTGTTTGGTTTGTTTACCTTTAATCAGGTTCTCTTTATGGGCTCTTTGTTTGTTCTTAGGTTGTTGTTGGTGTTCCTATGTTTCCCTCTAGTTTCTCTGTTTTACTTTAGTTCATAGTTATTCTAGTTTCCTTATGCCTTCTCTGATTAATTATCTTGCTCATAGTTTTGCTTAGTCTGTGTTTTCTGTTTATTGTTTATTAGTCTTTTCACTCTTGCTCAGCCTTTGTATTTGTTTCACCTGTTCCTCTGCCTCCCTGCCTCCTTCCCTGTTCCTTTGATTACCTGCCTTTGTTATCCCTCAGTATATTAGTTGGTTTGGTGTCTTTGTTCGTCGCTGGTTCCTTGTGTTCGTCACTACCCCGTTGCCTACCATGACTATGCTTTGTTTATGCTTCTCTTGGAAACTATGCTACGTTGTTGCCTTGAGTAACCTGCAGAGTTCATGTAAGTTTGGACTGTACATATGCTTTGTAGCTGCAGTGTGTTTTGCTACGTTTTTGCTCTCACCTTGCAACCTCTAAATAAAATGAGGATAAATTCAGATGCGCCTCCCAAGCTCTTGTCTGCACTTTGGTCCAACCCTAAACCCCATCATGACAGAAGGGGTCTCACAGGTAGCAGAAGTGGAGGGTGTGTTTGCACCTCAACCATAACTGAGCTGGTTTAGGCTAAACCTGACTCCCCCTTACTCCATCCAACAGGGAGGGAGGAAGGCAGAGGTAAAAATAATTGGAGAGTGTTGTTTCCTGTTTCATTGTGTTAAAAGTTTAAAATGGGCTAAGTCAATTCAATCCAATCATACAGATTTCAAGTCAGGTTCATACATTCCAATTAATCCTAACTATCAAACAGTGCAGTAAGAGTTAGTTATTTATTCAAATTGGTTAAAAAGTCTGTCTATCTAAGATTATTAATTTGGAGAGGAAATGTGGGCAGAGGAAACTGATCCACTCTTTATTATCAGACACAGGGCAACAATTGAGCAAACCGGGTCAGATCAGGAGGAGGGCTGTGGAGTTTTATTCCTTGTTATTCCAGAGTGAATACAAGAAGAACAAAGAGCTGTTAAGGGAGTTCTACAATGAACTACCCAAGGTTTCTGAGGAAACAAGAATTCAGATGGAGCGCCCCCTGGGGCTGCAGGAACTCCACACAGCCCCCCAAAGCATGCAGGGCCATAAAACCCCTGGCAATGACGGGCTCACGGTGGAGTTCAACAAAGCCTACTGGGACATCATAGCGAAAGACCTGCTGGATGTCTATAATGACAGTCTGACCTCTGGTTTGCTCCCTCTGTCTTGCCACAGAGCAGCTTTCACCCTTCTTCCAAAGAAAGGGAATTTGCAAGACATAAAAAACCGGCGCCCTGTGTCTCTCCTCTGTACTGATTATAAAATCCTCTCCAAAGCCCTGGCGAACAGGATGAGAGGAGTAATGGAACGGGTCATCCATCAGGATCAGACTTATTGCGTCCCCAGCAGGTCTATGGTAGATAATATCTACCTGATTCGAGATGTTTTGGAGGTCTCCAGTTCATTGGGTTTAAAAACAGCCTTGATCGCACTAGATCAAGAAAAGGCATTTGACCGTGTCGAGCACAGCTTCCTCTGGGAAACCATGGAGAGGTTCGGGTTCGGCGCTGGTTTTATTGCCAAGATCCAGGTACTGTACAGTAACATTGAGAGTGTGTTGAAGATCAGTGGTAGTCTGTGGGCTCCTTTTAGGGTGTGTAGGGGTGTTCAGCAGGGCTGCGCTCTATGTGCTCTCCCTGGAACCCCTCCTCCAGAAAATTAATTCGTGTGTTCATGGTTTGGTTTTACCTGGTTTTAACAGTAGTATAGTTTTATCTGCATACGCCGATGATGTTGTTTTTATTAAAGATCAACAGGACGTAAGCATACTGAGTGACGTTGTGGAGAACTTCTCTGTCCTGTCAGCAGCTAAAGTGAACTGGAGAAAGAGTGAAGCCCTCGCTGTGGGTGAGTGGCCTGTAGGGCTCCCAGTTCTACCTCAGAATCTTCTGTGGAAAAGAGACGGTTTTAAATATCTTGGTATCTATCTTGGAGATGAAACTACAGTACTGAAAACGTGGAAGAGATAATAAAAAGTAAAGTCTATGTCGTATAGAGGCAGAGTGCTAGTTTTAAACAATCTTGTGGCATCGCAGCTGTGGCACAAGCTCTCTGTTTTAGATCCACCGCCTGTTTTTTTTTTGTCAAAATACAGATGGTTGAGTTTTTCTGGAGCGGTCTACATTGGGTGCCGCAGTCTGTGTTGTTTTTACCAAGAGAGGAGGGGGGCCAGGGCCTTGTCCACCTGGCCAGTAGAACAGATGCATACAGAAATACTTGTTAGGGTCTTCTGACACTTTTTGGAGGGACGTGGCCAGCTGCATTTTCAGACGCGTAAACAAGTGGCGAGGCTGGTGCAGAGATTCCTGGGATTGGTGAAGGAGAGAGTCACAGCAAAACAGAGGTGCCTCTTGCAACTGTACGCTGAAGGAAAACATCTACCTGACTCGTCAGACCCGTTCCCCGAGGTTCTGCTGGATCCTGAATTCGCAGAGGAAAGAAGTCCCTTTTTTATGCATCAAAGACTCCAAGATGATTCTATGCAACACGGGCCCAAAGGTTGTGTACAAATGTTGTTTGAAAGTAATGAATAAAAGAACCTTGGGGAAAAGGGCCGTCAGCGCATGGGTGGACAAGCTTGGAGGACAAAAGCCCTAGTGGAGGATTATTTACAAGGCCCCAATAGAAGAGTTTTTGCAGTTTTGGGGTTTAAAGGGAATTCTGTGCACTGTGTCTGATTAAAAAAAGAATTAAAATACAAGAAAAAAAGTTTTTTTTGTATTTGTGTATTGTTAATTTAATTAGTTATGTAAATAAATGATTTGTTAAAAATCAAAAAAATCTTCTTCCCCATCTTCTTTCCTCAGTGTCTGTGGATGGCATTGAGTGGAAAGACGTGAAGTTTTTTCCAGCTCGCAGCTCAGTGGCCAACACACGTCAAACATTTTCCTGTTGGGATCTTCGGCTACAGCAAACCCCAAACCTCCTGCTCCTCGCCTGGGTCACATGACCTCACCAGGTGATTTATAACAAGCTTTAAGACAAGGATTTTAGCTCCGAGAGTTGATTTCCAGAGAACTTTCAGCAGAACATCATCGATCAAAACAACTTGAAAATATAAGGAAACAATAAGTTAAAATGTAAATGAATGATTCAGTTGGTGGAAACTGATATAGAGGCAAATATAAAAAGAGTTGATAAACTGTCCTTAAAAGGAACAATTTATTATATAAAATGTCATTTTCAGGGTATTTATATTTACTTCATGGACTCACACCATGCAGGAACACAAACATCAATACTTTATAAATACATGTTTTACTTTCATTTATTTATTCTTTCAATTGAATAATGTAAATCAACTTCTGTGTGAAATCTTCATCTCTTTAAAGTTTCTTCATGTCTCCTTTTGCCTTCCAGCTGATTTTTCTTCATTCTTACTGGGAAATATTTAGTTTCTAAGTCCCAGAAATAAAAAAGCTGCAAGATAAAGATGCTCCTATTCATCTCCTTAAAGAGCTGATGATCAGCTCAGATGTTTGCTGTGACCTACCAGTGGGGCTGGGACCGGGACCGGGACAACAGGCAGGACTGTGGTCATGTCTGATCTGGATCAAATTATATTTTCAAACCAGAGTTTCTTCATGAATTTCAATCGGGTCTATTTTTAATAACCTATCATCATCTTTTAGGAGAAAGACGTAACCCTACAGCCTGATTGGATGGTTTCTCTCATCTGTATGTGTGTTTCAACTGCAGGAACTCCAGGATCCAGGGTAGGTTTCTGGGGCTATTATTACCCTCTGTATTTAAACTCAATTTACCAGAGTAAAACCAGATTACCAGGCCAGAGTTTTGACCCAGAATAAGGATCTGGTATTAGGGTTCTACTTTTCATTCATCCAGAACATCTGGATGGAGTGTTGTGGAGGGAGAGTCCAAGCATTTTTAATTGGTCTAATATTTTTAGCAGTCCAATTCAATCCTATTAGTTTAAACACGTCTACATCCGGCATGTTCTGTTACCTTTAACTGTGGATGCTTTTTGACTACAGCTGAACTTTTTAAACTCTGTTTTCTTGTGAGCATTTTCACTGCGAAGCAGAGGTTACATCTGCAGACCCTGACTCCTCCAACTGCAGCCGTGTTTCCTGAGATCTGCAAACAGAGGTTGATCATTTTAAATCTGTTACATTAAAAGTTACCAGAAAGTTTGAGCTCTTTTTTAAACTGAATTGCAACAATGAAACAATTCAACCAATTTAAAATAATTGGTACCATGCCTCCACAACACTCCATCCAAAGGGTCCAGTCAAATGAAAAGCACTGCTCCCTGGGTTGGTTTCTACCCTGGTAATTAATTCTTGTTCTGGTAAATGGAGAAGAACATAATGGTCCTTGTTTCTTCAGTAGAAACATGCCTTCATACTGAACCTTGACTCAAACCACAAACTTTCACCTTTATTTCCACTTAGCTTAGCAGTTAAAACAATATTCATGAAAATAATTAGTATCTGTTATTGGAGGTAAGGAATGCATGAAGATTGCCTGGTGGTTGGGTTCTGGAGGTAAGGAAGGTGGGTTGTTGGCCTGCCTGCATGGATCAACCCTGTACGCATTCTGTAGCTGCGTGTGGAACAGATGAAGAACCAAAGATTCAAAACACTGAAGACAGAAGTCGACACATAATCACTCAATGAATTTTAATATTTAACAACCAGTTTATGTTGACATCACCCAAACAACCAATCACATCACAGAATAAAAACTAAGGGATATCACAGGACCTCAACATCCCCTGATTAACAAAAACTAAGCCTGGGGTCTCTGTTGTGGGGGTGGCTTCACAGTTCATGCATGACAAAACATTGTGCTTAACTAAAGGTGGAAGAGTTATCACATAGGGAAATTTACTGAAGACAGGGGGTCACCAGCCCTTAGCAGGCACAAAATAATCCAAAACAGACACCAGAGGCAGTTAGACAGAAGGTCCAGGAAATCTAAATCTTCTGTCAATCCATGAGCATATTTAAAAGCTTTTTATCCAAACCCAGTGAAGAACCAGGTGGAGCATCAGCCCATCAGGATCCTGCAACTGTTGCATGTCAAACAAAGACATCATTTGAAGAGTCTCGAAAAGATGCAAAAAATCCTCACATTTATAAACCGCCTCACATTTATAAGCAAGACAAAGAAAACCCACTGAAGGTTTTTGGACCTAGTAGAACTTCAAAAATCCTGAAAGAACTCACTTTAAAAATACTCTGAAAGTAAAATACTGCTGAGTCAAACCTGCATTCTGAGTTCAACAGGATGTTTAGAAACTGTTCTACAGAAACCAGAACACAGAGAACCAACTGTTCACAAACACCCCAAAAATATGACAGAGAGTAACTGGAGCTCAACCTTCAACCAGAGAACCCCACCAGAAGCTCAGAAAAATGGAAGATGTTGACAGAAATTAAAGGAACTCAGAGGAACCAGCAGAATTGACCCAAACATCTCAGTTAAAACAAAAATCTGACAATTCATTCAAGAGCACTCAGGCCAGAACCATCAGAACCTGTAGGATCCCATAATCCATGAAACCCTCTTACAACCTCTACTGATCTTTACAGAAAAACACACAGTATAGGAACCTGTTAGAATCAGCAGAACCTGTTCCAGTGGAACCAATTGACTTTGAAGCACAGTTCCTAGAAGCCCTTTACGTGGCAGTACGCTTCCAGCGATGAGAAGATGATGTACATTAACCACAGGCTAAAGAACAGGCAGGATGTCAAGATTTTAGGGATTCGTGGACCACCGAGTTCCCCGCCAATGGCTGGCCGGCGTCGGTAAATTAGGACGGCGATGCAGATGAAAGCAAAGATGGTAAAGAGAGTGACGGAGAAGGCCAGAGTTCCTGGGTCCACCTTAAACTCCTCCCCCTTGCTGTAGTGGTAGATGGCAGCAATGGACCACGCCACGCCAATTCCTAAAAAGACGTTGACAGCGTTACTTCCTGTAACGTTCCCGATGGAGGCGTCAGCGTATTGGTCCTGGATGGCTGACACTTTACTTGCGAAGGTGTCTGACGAAGAGACAAAGAAGAAAAAAAGGTATTTCAGATCTATTTCATCCGATTCTTTAGCTGGATTATTTGACCACAAACAGTAAACAGAGTTCTACAAAGACGAACCCACTGGACAGTTTCTGGTTGGAAATATGAAGCTAACCATATCAGGGTGAGGTCCTCATGTTTGCTTTGTTGTTCTTGATTAGCTGTGTAGCTTTGTTCCCTGTGCCTGGAGAAGGCATTCGACTGTGTCCCTCGTGATGCCTTGTGGGGGTGCTCCAGGAGTATGGAATCGGGGGCCATCCGGTCCCTGTACGAGCGGAGCAGGAGTCCGCATTGCCGGCACTAAGTCGGACCTGTTCCCGGTGCATGTTGGACTCCGGCGGGGGGCCCTTTGTCACTGGTCCTGTTCATCATTTTTTGGAAGGATTTCTAGATGCGCCAAGGGCTGGGGGGGGCTGGTTGGGGACCATTTGGATTTCGTCACTTTTTTTTGCAGATGATGGGCCTGCTCCCCCCTCTACCAAAGCCCTACAGCATGCACTGGGGCGGTTCGCAGCCGATGTAAGCGGGGGGGATAAAGATCGCTCCTCCAAGTCAGAGGCCTGGTACTCAAGGGTGGTTTGTCTCTTCGGTTGGAGGGGGGTTCCTCCCTAAAGTGGAGGATTCAAGTATCTCGGGGGCTTGTTTACGAGTGAGGGAAGAATGGGCGGGAATGCAGATGGACGGTGCGGCTGCCGCAGTAATAGGGGCCTGTGCCCGGGCCTTGTGGTTAAGAGAGAGCTGAGCCGGAAAGCGAAGCCCGATTTACCGGCGGTTACGTTCACCCTCACCTAGGCCATGAACTTTGGTCTGACCGAAAAAAACGAGATCCCGGATAAAAGCGGCTGAAATGAGCTTCCTCCGAGGGTGGCCGGGCACCCCCCTTAGAGATGGGGTGAGAGTTTCGGCCATTCGGGGGGGGCCCCCCGGTAGACCCCGCTCCCCTCCCCCACATCGAGGGGAGCCAGTTAGGGGGGGCATCTATACCGGATGCCCCCTGGAGCCTTCCTGGGGAGGTTTCCAGGACGTCCCACCGGGAGGAGGCCCGGGGGAGGCCCGGAAGCGGAGGGACTAGTCTCTGGGCTGGCCGGGAAGTCTTGGGCTCCCAACCGGAGGACTGGAGGAGTGTTTGGGAGAGGGACGTCTGGGTTCTCTGTGAGTCTGCTCCCCCCGCGCCCCGGGTTCCCGGAAAACGGAAGAGACGAGTACGAGTAGGGTTTTGTTCCCCCCATAAAGTCTGATGAAAACGAAAATTTTTTGTCCGCTTTATTTAAATTTCTTTGTTTGCTCCTGTTTCCAGATCTAAACTGCAGCTTTAGCCTGAACATGACTCAGCATCACAGTTTCCTGTAATTTAGGCCAATCAAATCCCTACTGATCCGCTGAGCAACACGTCGTAGCAATGGACCAGCTGAGGCCTCTGTTTTAACTGCCTGATTGATGCTTGCCCAGGACCTTTCAGTGAAGACTTTACATGTTCTCCCTCTGCATGTGTGAGTTTTCTCTGGGTACCCTGGGTACCCATGGGCCAACGGTGGTAGTTCGTCCTGTAACCGGTGGATTGCCGGTTCAAATCCCTGCTCTCTCTGTCTCAGTCGTTGTGTCCTTGGGGAAGAAACTTCACCCTCCTTGCATGCTGATGGTGGTCACAGGTCTTGGTGGCACCGATGGTATGGCAGCCTGACTTCTGACATTGTGCCCCAGGGCAGCTGTGGCTACATTGTAGCTCACCACTGTCAATGAGTGAATGACTGATTGTGCTGACTCAGCTGGAGCTAAAGTGGACTTTAAAGTAGACTGAGGCTACGAACAGAGCTCATCATAGCACTGAAACAGCTCTGCTGAAAGTCACTAATGATATTCTTATTGCCTCAGATAATGGACTTGTGTCTGTACTGGTTCTGTTAGATCTCAGTGCTGCATTTGTACATCGTCATAATATTCTCTTAAAAAGGGCGGGAAAGTGTAGGGTCAGGGGAACAGCGCTAGGTGGGTTTAAATTTTATTTGTCTGACAATTCCAGTTTTTTCATAAAACTAAATCATTTTTAAAAACCCCGGGTTTTAATTTGGGTCCCAAAAAGGGGTTTCATATTTGGGGCCCAATTTCTTTACTTTTAATATGCTTCCAATAGTCAAATTATCAGGCAGAAAGAAAAATTTTTTATGTTACGCTGATGACACAGCTTTACTTACCAAAAATCCTGATGAACCCAACCAGTTAGATGGGGGGGGGGGCTCCAAGCATGTCTTGAAGACAAAAAAACTTGGATGATTTAAAAATTGTCTGCTTCTAAATTCAGAAAAGACAGAAGTTGTCGTCTTTGGCCCGGGAGTCTTTAAAAAGAAATTGCTTAGTCAATTTTTAACCGGATTGGTTTAAAAATTGACCTCCGATAAAAAGAAAAAAACCTTGGAGTTATTTTTGACCAGGACATGTCATTTAAATCCCAATTAAACAGGTTTCTGGATTTCCTTTTTAAAACCTCTGGAACTTTGCCAAAATTAAAATATCCTGTCCAGGAGTGACGCTGAAAAAACTAGTCCATGCTTTGTTACTTAAGGCTGGACTATTGTAATTCTTTACTATCAGGATGTCCAAAAAATCAGTTAAAAGCCTTCAGCTGATTCAAAATGCTGCAGCAAGGTTCTGATGAAATTAAAAAGGAGATCATATTTCTCCCCACTTTGCTTCCCTTCATTGGGTCCCTGTTAAATCCAGAATAGAATTTAAAATTCTCCTCCTCACATATAAAGCCCCTTTAATGATTTAGCTCCATCATACATCAGAGATCGATTTTTCCATATGTTCCTAACAGAGCACTTCGTTCCAGAATGCGGTTTTTGGTGGTTCCTAGAGTCTTAGAAGTGAATGGGAGGGAGATCCTTTTTGTACAGGCTCCTCTCCTGTGGAACCAGCTCCCGTTTTAGTCCGTGAGGCGGAACCTGTCTACTTTTAAGGCTAGGGTTTAAAACTTTCCTTTTTTATAAAACTTATAGTTAGAGTGGCTTAGGTTATCCTGAACTATCTTCCTTATTTTAGCTCCGTCTTCTTCTCCCCTTGTTGGATGGGGGTAAGGGGGAGTCAGGTTTAGGCTAAACCGGCTCAGTTATGGTTGAGGGGCAAAAAAACCCTCCATTTTTGCTACCTGTATGACCCCCTTTTCTTTTCCAAAGGTTAAATCAGTCTGACAGAGAGAGGTATCCCCAATCGTTGTGGTTTTGTTAAAAAGGGCCATCAGTGGGGCCAGATGGGGGGCAAACTGTCTATTTTAAGGCTAGGCTTAAAAAATTTCCTTTTTGATAAAGCTTATAGTTAGAGTGGCTTAGGTTATCCTGAACTATCTCTGTAGTTATGCTGCTATAGGCTTAGGCTGCTGGAGGACATCATGACCACTTTCGCCCTCTTCGCTGCTTTCTCACGCTGCTCTTCAGTTTTGTATTATTTGCTGTTATCTCGGCTTTTGACTTTGTTCTCTCTCTTTTCTCTTCCTAGAAGCTACACCTGGCCTGACTCTGTGTCTACCTGTGGCACCTTTCTGGAGAGGGGAATCCTCCAAGCTTCTGCTGGCAACAACTTAATGCTCACCCTCTACAGATGATTCACATGGCCCTGTCTTTCAGTGTTTAACCCTTTCTCTCTCCTAGACATAGCTACTGACGGAGCTTTTACTGTAACTAACTCTATGTGCTCTCTTCAGACTCTAACCTTGAAAACTGGCTCAGAGTTTTCTGTTCTTTCTTTCTAGGTGAAACGACAAAGGAGCTACATCCATTAACATTTACTTTCCCTTTCCCATAGAAAGTACTCCTGGATCAGTGCTTCTTTGTTCCTTTGTGTCTCTGCTCTGTTCTCTCTAACCCCCAGTCGGTCGTGGCAGATGGCCGCTCACACTGAGCCTGGTTCTGCTGGAGGTTTCTTCCTGTTAAAAGGGAGTTTTTCCTCTCCACTGCCACTACATGCATGCTCAGTATGAGGGATTGCTGCAAAGTCAACGCCAGTGACTGTCCACTGTCTCTACATGTTCATCCAGGAGGAGTGAATGCTGCAAGTCACTGACTGGATGCAATCTGCTGGGTTTCCTTAGACAGAAAAACTTTTTATCCAATTTGAATAAATAACAGAATCTGTTCGATAGTTAGGACTAATTGGAATGTATGAACCTGACTTTTGTGAAGTGCCTTGAGACGACGTGTGTTGTGAATTGGCGCTGTATAAATAAACTGAATTGAATTGAATTGAAATTGAGCCTCGTGTTCATCCCATTGTCTCAACGTTTATGGCCCTTCGTGTTTTTCACTGAGTTCCCACCTCGGGGGGGGGGGGGTATGACTGTGTGCTGCTGCTCTCAGCTGTTAGAAGGTAAAGAGCAAGCCGCCCCTGAAGGCGCTGCTTGTGTGGAAAACTCGCTGCTGCTCATTAATTTTGTTCAATTTTCCAAGTGAGTGCAAAGCTTTGAACCACTCCCACTCAGTCTAGAAACTGCTAGTTTGATCTCCATCTGTACTCAGTATGCATCTTTATGTTTCATTGTTAATATGCCCTTTTGTAGGATAGTGAGTGCTTAATTAGGTAAACATCGTTGGACCAGAAGAGTTTATTGTAAGAGGAACTATTGGTTCAATAAATTTTCACATCGATAAAGAGACAGAGTTTGTGTTTTTTTGTGTTAGAGTGATTATCTGTCAAAATAAGGTTAGTGTACCACCATTCAGTAAAACGGTTGATAACACAGTGACATTTACATGGTTTTGGTTAATAATTATAAATTAATGATAATTAACTAATTGTAATTATTAAGTGCAGTGAGCCCAATAATCACATGACTTAAGTGTATCTCTGATCTATATATGTAAGAAGTGATTTTTGGTTTGAATGTATTCCTTCTGAATTATGATCACTGATTATAAATTTTATAATTTATAATCAATAATCATAAATCCTTACAGTGTAAAGTGCTTTGGGGTCTCTGGGGTCTTGATAAAGCAAGTGCAGGCCATTTACCATTTACCCTGGTTTGTGTGTGAGTGGTTGTTTGACTCTGTGTTGCTCTGAGATAAACTGCAGACCTGTCCAGGGTGTGTCTGCTGGAGTTAGGAACCACCACACCTCTCCTGTGACAGTAATTAGTTTAAAGGTGTTCAGAATCTGCTTTTTTCTACCAGTTTTAGAAGGACCGATTTCACTGACAACACGAAAGTAGGCCCTGCTACTGAACCAATATCTTCCAAAGCCGCAGAGCCCCACCACCTCCTAATCTACCTCCTTCAAATCAGGACCATCAAATCTCTTCTCTGTGATACAGTCTGGGCCCCCGTGGTAACTCTATCAGAAATGAGAAAGGATAAGAGTCAGTAATAGACAATCAAACTTAAAAGCCAGGTCAGGTACAACCGGAGTCGACACCTCGAGCTACAATTTTCTTTGTGAGAGCAGACAGCAAAGAAAAGGTGTGTGTGTGTGGGGGGGTGTATTTAGCTCTCAAGGTAAAGGGCCCGGTCCAAACCATGTTCTTCAATATTTACAGGCCTCCTAAGTCCAAAACAAACTTTTTCAGTGATTTTAATGAGCTTTTATCTGTGATATGTTGATTATTAATGAATTTGCTAACTTCTTCACTGAAAAAACCCAAAAGATCAGAGGAGCAGTCAGCACATCCACATCAACTCCGGTACCAAAGTTGTCTCCAACTAGAACTGATTTTGACAAAATGTCCCAATTTCACCAAACAAACTACAAAAACTTAGAAGAAATCGTACAGCAACTAAGCTCTTCTTCCTGCTGTCTCCATGTTTTACCCACAGCTTTCCTTCAGAAAGCTTTGCCTGTAATAACATCTGATTTAACTCAAATAATAAACACGTCCCTTTTGTCAGGTGTTTTCCCCCAGGCCCTGAAAACAGCAATTATCAAACCTCTATTGAAAAAGAGCAACTTGGACGAGCTGCTACTACAGAACTACAGGCCTATATCAAACCTCCCCTTCATCAGTAAGATTATTGAAAAAGCTGCGTTTCAACAGTTAAACAACTTCCTAACAATGACCAACCGCTTCGATGTCTTCCAGTCAGGCTTCCTGCTCACCACAGTACAGAGACTGCTCTTGTCAAGGTGTTCAATGACATCCGTATAAATGCAGACTGTGGAAGAACCACAGTGCTGGTATTATTGGACCTTAGTGCAGCTTTCAACACTGTTGATCACTCCATTTTATTAGAGCGCCTGGAAAACTGGGTCGGCCGTTCTGGTACAGCACTTAATTGGTTTAAATCCTACTTGAAGGACAGGGACTTTTTTGTGTCAGTAGGTAACTTTACATCAGAGACACAAAAATCACATGTGGCGTTCCCCAAGGGTCCATCTTAGAGCCCCTCCTATTCAATATCTACATGCTCCCCCTAACTCAGATTTTAATAAACAACAACGTAAGTTATCATAACTATGCAGGCGACACACAGCTATACGTTACGATGTCACCAGGTGACTATGAACCCATTCAAGGTAAATGCTTAGAAGAAATCACTGCATGGATGGGCCAAAATGTTCTTCAGCTGAATCAAAACAAAACTGAAGTAATAATCTTTGGACCAAAGGAAGAGCGTTTAAAAGTTAGCACACAGCTTCAGTTAACACAGCTAGAAACCACCAGTCAGGCTAGAAACCTGGGTGTAGTGATGGACTCAGACCTGAACCTTCAGAGGAACATAAAGACAGTAACAAGGTCAGCCTTCTATCACCTAAAGAACATCTCCAGGATTAAAAGGACTAATGTCTCAGCAGGACCTTGAAAAACTAATTCATGCGTTCATCTTTAGTAGAATTGATTACTGCAACGGTGTCTTCACAGGTCTGCCTAAAAAGTGGATCAGACAGCTGCAGTTGATCCAGAACGCTGCTGCCCGCGTCCTCACTAGAACTAAGAAAGTGGAGCACATCAGCCCGGTTCTAAAGTCCCTACACTGGCTCCCTGTAGCTCAGAGAATAGACTTTAAAATACTTCTGTTAGTCTATAAATCACTGAATGGTTTAGCACCAAAATACATTACAGACTTGTTGTCAGTGGATCAACCACCCAGACCTCTCAGGTCTTCTGGCTCAAATCTACTCTGCAGAACCAGAACCAGAACCAAACATGGAGAAGCAGCTTTTAGTTCTTATGCTCCACTAATCTCCTGTGGAACCAGCTCCCAGTTTTAATCTGTGAGGCGGACACTCTGTCTACTTTTAAGGCTAGGCTTAAAACTTTCCTTTTTGATAAAGCTTATAGTTAGAGTGGCTTAGGTTATCCTGAGCTATCTCTGTAGTTATGCTGCTATAGGCTTAGGCTGCTGGAGGACATAATGACCACTTTCACCCTCTTCGCTACATTCTCATACTACTCTCCAATTTTCCATTATTTGCTGTTATTTCAGCTTTTAACTTTACGTTCTCTCTCTTTTCTCTTCCTAGAAGCTACACCTGGCCTGACTCTGTATCTACCTGAGACACCCTCTACCGATAATCCACATGGCCCTGTCTTTCAGTGTTTAACCCTTTCTGTCTCCTAGACATAGCTACTGACTGAGCTTTTACTGTAACTAACTCTATGTGCTCTCTTCAGACTCTAAACTTGAAAACTGGCTCAGAGTTTATCTGTTCTTTCTTTCTAGGTGAAACGACTAAAGGAGCTACATCCATTAACATTTACTTTTCCTTCCCATAGAAAGTACTCCTGGATCAGTGCTTCTTTGTTCTCTTTGTGTCTCTGCTCTGTTCTCTCTAACCCCCAGTCGGTCGTGGCAGATGGCCGCTCACACTGAGCCTGGTTCTGGTTCTGCTGGAGGTTTCTTCCTGTTAAAAGGGAGTTTTTCCTCTCCACTGTCGCTACATGCATGCTCAGTATGAGGGATTGCTGCAAAGTCAACGCCAGTGACTGTCCACTGTCTCTACATGTTCATCCGGGAGGAGGGAATGCTGCAAGTCACTGACTGGATGCAATCTGCTGGGTTTCCTTAGATAGAAAAACTTTTTATCCAATTTGAATAAATAACAGAATCTGACTGTACTGTTCAATGATTCGGATTAATTGGAATGTATGAACCTGACTTTTGTTAAGTGCCTTGAGACGACATGTGTTGTGAATTGGCGCTATATAAATAAACTGAATTGAATTGAATTAATCTGGAATAAACTCCCAGAAAACTGTAAAAGCGCTGAAACCCTAAGTTGGTTTAAATCAAGATTAAAAACTTATTTGTTTAGAGCGGCCTTTGACTAGGCCATCTAAACTTTATTAGTTACGTTTTCAGTCCAACTTTCCTTTCATTTTCTTATCCATCCCTTTATCATAAATTTCTTTATTTATTTTTTTATATTCATCTCTTTAATTATTCATGTTTTATTCTGGTTAATTATTTAATTACCTTTATGCCACTGTAATGTACTTATTATGTCTCTTTCTATTTTTCATGTACAGCACTTTGAATTGTATTGCTACTGAAATGTAGTATATAAATAAACTTGCCTCTCCTTGCCAAAGCCAGCCATAGAGTAAACCCGTTTCATTGCCTTCAGTGTCATATCAAGAAATCAACATTGGTTTATGTCACACCTGGTACTGAAGTACCCAAAGCGACAAACACCACAGCAGTGACGGAGTCTTTGAGGCCAACTGTGCAGCCAAAATGTGATGCCAGGTCTCCAATGACGGCGGTCAGCATGCCGATGACGAAGATGGAGACGACGAAGCAGGCCCAGCCATTCCAGTAGTCCGTTGGAGGAACAAAAGCAAACAGAAGCTTCCAGAAGACAGTCAGAAAGTGCATCACATAATCGAAAGAGGAGGGCATTCTCTCTGTACCACATTCATCATCATCATCATCACCTGAGAAAGAAGACAACATTAGTGAAAGAGTTTTTCTTTCTACTTTTTGAGTTTCAAGCAAAGTTGTACCGGAGCTGACGGTGATGGCCTCCGCAAACTGCTCCCTCCAGGTGTTCGTCCCTATCACCAGAGCCAGGTTGGTCTTCTTAATGAGTTTATCCACTGTGCTCTGAAACCCAGCAGGCCACAGGAAACAAGTCAAAGCCTTTAACAATCAGCCCACCATTCTGGCCATCTCTTTAACCAATAATTACTCTGAAAACAGAGTGAATGCTGTGGAAAATGGCCTGATGGGATACTTTGGACTGGACCAGTGGTGGGCAACCATTGTTCTCATCATTGCTCCACCTACCTCTGTAAATGTAAAGCTGTAGTCTGGAAGTACGGTTAAGAATCAACCAAACATTACCTCCACCAACATTTGTAAGGAAACCAAAAGGCAGAAATGTGATTTTAGGGATGCATTCCCACCTTGAACTCATACGATTCCTCGATGATGACCTCCAGTCTGACGTGTTCGCCCAATGTTGGTCTGCCCATTTCTGCAATCCGCCTCTCCTCTTCCTCCTTCTTTGTCAAAACCTCCTCACACACTCCATCTGAGAGTAGTCACATGAAGATGAATGGATGGATGGATGGAGGGAGGGAGGGAGGGAGAGAGGGATGGGGACAAACCTGTGATGCTGATGATGTTGGACAGGATGGGGCGGTCTCTGCCCTGGACTTTCCTGTAGATGTCTCTACCTGAACAGGTAAACAGAAACTGAATCTACTGAATCCAGAATATTCCTGTTATCAGACAAAACTAGAAACAGGGAAGGTTCTGGCTTCAGCCAACATCCTTACACACATCAGAGAACAACCTACCAGTGGTGGGCACAGTTCCACTAATCCGCTAACAGAAGCTAGTTTTTCAATTAGCAGATTAGCATCTACGCTAACTTTGGAAACATTAGCGTACTGGTTAGTTTCCGCCACCTTTAGTTCTGCTAGTTTCCTCCTTTTTGTTGTGGGCACATCTGGAAGAGTCAATTTGGCATGCTATAGAGCTTGTGTTGTGTAGCTGGTACTGCGCCTTGGTTCATACATTTTTTCTTTGACTGGGTCAAAGAGCAGGGCAGTAACAACGTGTGTGTGCAAAATGTGAGAGCAAACGGTGGAACACACAGTGCGGTGGAGGCCTACTTTCAGTGCCAGTTCAGTGTTTTTTTACCGGTGGTTAGAGCAGTGACAGACGTGTGAATTTCCCAGTGAGCATATTCTGTTTCCCATCTCTGGTTTATTTTTAACTGGCTCAGATGGACTCCTGCATCATGGTGGTTTCCAGCATCACCTAATTAAACCAGTTGACTCAGGTCCATCTGACGCTAGAACAGCATTCATTTCAGATGTAGGTTGCAGTGGTGGGCACAGCTAACCAGAAAGTTAGCTTCACTAAGCTTTCCCAATAGCATTCAGTCGGTTTTCCTCCCAAACAAAACTAAAATCAAACCAAAACCAACTCTGTCCTCTGGGTCGATCATATCTGAGGTGAAGGCTCCACACACACCGGCTAAGGGCATTTTTGAATTGCACTTGTATTCTTCAAGTTATGGCAGGTGAAAACAAAGTTTTTGTTTGGCTTAAAGATGAATGGCGTGTTGAGGAGTCAGCAACGGCTGTGGGTGAGGCAGAGTTTACTCACAGCCCTGTGGATCTCTGGTGGACAGAAGGATTGAAGGCCTGTTCGTTGACAACAAGCTGTATGGAGAAGACTCCCCCACCTCTGTTGGGCTGATTGAGACTCTGCACCCTGGGCAGGAGAATCTTGGCCAGCCATTAACTGCTGGTATCTTACAGTAGGGTGACCAGATGTTCCCGATTTCCAAAGCTGTCCCTGGAAATGTCCCCGATCTTAGCGTTTTGTGAATGAGAAGGAAAAATGTTGTGTGGACTGTTATTACAGTAGCTGGGGGAATAAAGCATGAGTGAGCATGTTGCACGCAACAACAGCTGTTACGGTAGCTGGCTGCTCCACTATTAACATTACAGATGTCACCTTAACGTTGGATGTGTTTTATTTTACTAAAAGTGTGGACCCTAACGCAACTAAACCAAGCTTTTATGGACGAACAGAACAACAAAAGGCAAGACGAAAGCACCTGGAGTAGCTGCGGCCGAAAGAAGGACAGAGGGAGAAATCACTTTCTAAGTGCTGCCTGAATTAGTAAAGTGGAGCCTCAGTGTCAACAAGAGTTCGTCCAAAGTAAGATGTTTTAAAATTGATCGGTGACCTTTAGTTTTTATTTTCAGAGCTAGTTAGTTTGTTAATTTATTTTTGTGACATGTCGATAGAGACTTTCAGGCTGAGGGGTGTTTGTCTGCTCAGTATGGACATATGAAAGTTCCTCACAAAAAATAAAGGAGTCAGAAAGTGAATGAGCCAAGAACTGCATGAACTGAGAATGAGGAGAGAGAGATAATCACCTGGTTCAATGTGCATTTCTTCTGCTGTATTAGCTTGTAGCTCCAAGTACAAAAAGTTGTGTTTCCTTGCTAAATATAACAATTTTGACATTTCATCAGCTGAGGAAACTGGTCAAATAATTAAAGTATTGATTATAGATTATACATAAAAGATTATATTAGGATTACCCTATAGTTTCTCATCTAAAAATAACCAACTTCTAAACAGTATCTAAAACTAAATTTTTATTTTATTTGTTAAATTGTAATTTTTCAGTATGTTATATGTTCTAATGTTAAGGATTGTATTATGATTATATTATGTCTCTGTTTTAGATTAGTGAAAGACTGATAGAAGAGGACAGAAGAGGAAAATAGACAGAGAAAAAGAGTGAAAGAAAAAAAATTGGAAGAGTTTGAACGAGGGGAGGAAAACAGACTGATAGAAAGCAGAGTAAAGCTAAGACGAAGGAAAGAAAGAGTGTTAGACAGAAAAAGGAGAGGAAAGAAGACAATACTACTGCTATTACTTTATTCATGTTATTACTCTTAGGAAATGCTGACAACAGTGTGGATAGACACTTTCCTGCTATTACACTTTATTTTTATTGTTTAATTATGAATACATATTTTAAAATAAATGAAACCATAACTGTACCAATGTTTTTATTATTTCTTGATAACATTTAATTATTTTAATCGCCGAGCTGGAAATGTCCTGGAATTTGATTTCAGAAATCTGGTCACCTTATCTTACAGGTATTTATTAAAATTATATAACACTGTTCCAGCGTCTGATGGACCTGAGTCAACTGGGTTTAATGAGGTGAAGCTGGAAACCACCATGAGGCAGGCGTCCGTCTGAGCCAGTTAAACAAAAACCTCAGATGGGAAACAGAACATGCTCAGTGTGTCATGATATCACATTATTGATTCCAGTTCTGAAGCAGGGTGAAGGCATGCAGTCTGAATGTGGTTTATGTCGACTGCTGACCTTTAGTGTGTGAAGGAGGAGGTGAGTAGGTTCAACAGCGCCTCACCTGCATTACTGAAGGAGACATTGGAGCAGGCTGGTTATGGTCCTGGGTCCAACCAAAGGGACCAAATTCATACCTCTGAAAGATTGGAGGAGGGAACTAGAGCCAGCAAAACACCAACTGGTTTAACTGGTTACCATCAAACTATGTTTTTGAACCCAGCTCAGTTATTGTTAGAGCTTTAACCAGCCAACCCCAAGTAGGCCTGCAGGAGAAGCTTTCTGTTGGATCCTTCAATCTCAACTTTTCCAGATCTTCTCATCAGTATTTTGTTTGCAGGGGGACATAAATATAATCAAAGGCTCCCATTTAACAAACTGGTGCATTCAGTAGGTTCTGGATGCTGTTCTTCGCTTAACGAAAACATTAGTTCTACTTAAACCAGCAGCATCTCAAATGAAAACAAAAAGAGTCAGAGATGAGTTCTTCAGTTACTTGGGCTTGCACAGATGAGGCCAATGTAGAGACGTTTGACCATGATGCACAGCTCCATGTTTGGAGGAAACCAAACACAGCAGATCGGCAAAAACACCTCAAGCCAAATGTTAAGCAAGGTTGTTGAGGACCAATGATGTGGCTTGTTTTGCAGCCACAGAATCTGGGCTGGACTGGAAAAGAAAAGAATCAAGGTGTTCCAGTGGCCCAGTCAAAGCCTAGACCTAAACCTAGTTGAAATACTGTGGTGGGACCTTCAGAGAGCTCAGCAGAACCCTTATGAACTGAAGTAACATTGGACAGAAGGGTGAGCCAAAATGTCTTCACAGTGATGTGAGAAACTGGTGGAGTCAGACAGAACGCTATACTGAGTTACTGCTGCTGTATGAGGTTTTACAGGCTGTTGAAGGAAGTTCTACAGGCAGCTAAAGAAGGTTCCACAAGTTTACAACAAAGGTTCTACAAGCTACAAAACGAGGGACAAAAGGACTGCTGATGAAGTCTCTACAGTCTGCTGAAGGAGGGTCTGAAAGCTACTGAAGGAGGTTCTGCAGATTCTACAGCCTGCTGTTGGAGGCTCTACAAGCTGAAGAAGGTTTCACAAACCGTTGAAGGAGGTTTTACAGGCTGCTGAAGGACGTTATACGGTCTGTTGAAGGAGGTGGACTTAGTCTTTAATAACCAACTTGTGTTGACTCAGTCCTGCTGAGGAGCAGATGATGAAGAGGAGGGTGGACTGTATGTTTACCAGGGATGGGTACCGAATTCGGTACTTTCATAGCTACCGACCGAATTCCGTCGGTACTACCGAGTACCGTTTCACTTAAAATCAACCGGTACCATGTTTTTGTACCTAAATGCATCATCGTGACACTGAGGGAGTGGAGGAGTGGTCGATTTTCCATGTTGGACATGAACTCAGCATTGGACGCACAAGAGCGTGATGACGTCAGTAGCCGCTGGTACAGTCAACAAAGCAAGGCTGATACAAAGCGCTAGAGTAAAAAGTATGGCTCCACCTTTGAAAATGCGATACTTCTAATCTAAGGAAGCAGCTGGTGAAGCACCAGATTTAAAGAGTGCATAATGTTCATCAGGCTCAGATCTACGGCTACAACTCCTGCATTCGGCGCCGTTAGCACGCCTGCCTCCATTAGCGACTAGTCATCTGCAGCAACATGGGAGAGGAAATGTTTGAAACATCTGAGACGTTACAATACAAACTGCTGGATGTTGTTTTGATACATTCATTAAAGTTTATGTATTGAGAAATAAATATGTTAAATTGAAACATTTTTGGATTTTCTTATTAAACAAATTAACATTTATTACCACTTAAACACACAAAAGTACCAAAAACTGGTACCATTGAGTACCGGTATTGACCGGTACTACTCAACCGATACTACCGGGCATCGGTACCATATCATTTCAAATGTGAAAGGTACCCAATCCCTGGTATCTGGTTCTAGATTGAGGTGCAGGAATGAAGACTTTCATGGCAGCTCTAAGAATTTATTTAAACCTTCCTCAGGTTAGGGGCTTTGTTGGCGTGCTTTACCACAGTCTGTGTTTGGGTCTCCTCAGTGATAAATGAGAGCCGTATTAGAAGTTTGTGATGTGCTGAAAGTTGCTATGATCAAACACACTGTTGCTTCAAGCTTTAAAATATGTTGAAAGCAAACATGTCCACCACTGAGTGGTGTCTTACCAAACAGCTGTTTGTCTAATAAAATGTTACGGAAAGCATCGGTTAATGTTGATCCATCAGTTACTGGTACCTTCTAACAGGACTGTGAATGTGACTGGATCTCCTACCTGTCTGTATGAAGCCACCTGTGAGGTCAGAAAACAGTGACATTCAGTCAGATACAGTGAGATGTTGGTTTCAGTATGACATTGTTTAAGTTTAAGGAGGAAAGGAGAGCAGAGGACACTGGAGGCAGCTTACCGACTTCCTGAAGCAACACAGCTGAAGAGACAAAACAGATGAGAGAGAAACATGAAGCAGGAAAACAAAAGCATGAAGCTACAGAACAAAGAGGAGCTCAGATCTTCTCATATCTCTCTCTGCTTTTCTTCTAGATTATTTCATGAACACATTTAATGCTTCACTGCAGCCGGTTAATCTCGGCGTGCTTCCAAACACTCAGAACGCAGCTGATGTTAGTTTTTATTCAGAATTTCAGGTTAAATTTGGGGCAAATTAAAATCAAAATTGCAAGAGGAATCTTGGTCCAGACTGGAACCAGTTTGGACCAGGTTTTCTCTCCCAGTTTGGATTTTAATATTTATGTTCCAAACCTTCATGTCTGATGGTGTCTGGATCCTCTAAGTTATTTTAATGACACTGTAGAAGATAATATTAACCAGCATGTTTAAAATCCTGTAAATTAATCTAAATCAGTTCAGCCTTAGCCAATCACAGCTGAGCCCCTCACAGTCTTAACCAATAGGAGGAGGCGGCAGAGTGAAAGCAGCAGAAAGGAGAGGTCAGAGGGTGTCAGACAGATTAGGCTCACACCTGTCCATCTCCTCCTGTCCCAGCAGGGCTCCTGCAGCTCCACGTAGAATCTGGCCTTCTTATCATACTCCTCATGGTCGATTATTCTAACAGATATGGTCTTCCTGCGGGGGTGGGGGAGGTCAGGGGTCATGCATTAGTTCACAGACACATTGATGGAGACAGACAACTAAAAACCGACAGAACTCCATCTACAGGCGGAGGGGAGTACACCTCACCCCACCTGCCTGCCTGCAGGTAGAAGGATGGATGTGTTAGAGCAGTGGTCTCCATCCCTGTCCATCCAACTGTCCTGTATGTTTAAGGTGTTTTCCTGTTGCTGCACACCTGGCTTAAATAAAGGAATAACTAACAGGCTTCTGTAGTGTTTAATGGCTGAGGAGATACTGCAATCATTAGATTTTGTTTTTATTTTATTTATTTTTGGATTATTTATTTATTTATTTTTATTGTTATTTTATGTATTTTTCTGCAATCAATTGAATGAGATGTGCTAAGGTAGAGACGCATCTAAAACATGAAGGACAGGATGGAGAACCATTGCAAACCTTAATGGAAATTCAAAACAAAAGTTACATTTAAGACCAAAGATTAAAGCCGCAAACATCTTTGATACCCTGAGGTTTTCCCTGCAAGGTGTTGAGGTGAGTCAGGATTAAAACAGGTTAAAGGTTAATATGGGAGGGGTCAGGGCAGAGGTGGGCGACGCCCCCACCTTTCCGTTCACTCATCTCGAGCAGCTGAGGCTCTCCGATCTCTAAGAAGAAGTTCTTGTTTTTTTCGTACTCTTCATCATCAACGATGTTGATTCGAATCGTTTTGCTGAAACAGAAGGAAACAGAAAGAGATGTTGCAGAAGGAGAGGAGTGCCGTGGCGTGATGAAGGAGAGGAAACATGGTAAACACCAACAGTTGGAGAAAAGATGGGGAATAATGTGGAAGGAACACTGGGAGCAGGAATGTGACTCAAAGGAATAAAATCAGACTTAGCCATACTGTCACAGTCCTGCTGTGTATATGTGACCTTGAGTGAAAGTGGGGGAGTGATCTCTCTATGGAGATCTTTAATGGATACTGTTTTTCCCGCTGACTGCAGCTTCACACACCTGTTGGCAATTTCCCTTATCTAGATGTTGAGCATATGTGCTGCTGGAGGACCAACCTTCGCCTAATGCTCAGCCTTCTCGGTAGCCTCAGGCCAACCTGTGTCTCTCTGGGAAACATTTTTTGGACTAGTTCATGTTTTTGAATTTACCTTCTTCTAGCTCAAGTCTCAGATTGTACTTCCTTGAGTGCTTTCCTCACCACACCAAGCCCCTTCCACAAGCCACCCTTTCCAAGTTGGAAAGACATAGCAATAACCGTGGAGCAGCAACTGTTGTTGTCTATCAACCTGGGAAGGGTTTTTAGGTAATCTCCAAACTATCTGAAGTCCATCATTGTACAGAGAGTTTATTCCCAAGAGGAAAACATCTTAGACAGCTGCCAGTCTTCCCAGGAGTGGACGTCCCTGCAGATTCAGCCCAAGGTCAAAGCGTGAAGCTCAGGGTAATGTCCAAGAACCCAAGAGCTCCATCTCAGACTCCTCAGGCCTCATTTAGCAGGTTAAAGGTTAAAGGGCATGACAGGACAGTGCGAAAAACACGGAATCAATCTGGCTGTTTGGAAGGGTTAAAGGAGAAAGTCTCTTCTCTCTAAAAACAAGATGGCAGCAGGACCTAGGATAGCAAATCTGAATCTGGATGAAGGACACGACTTCTGGAACAAAGTCCTCTGGACAGATGAGACCAAAGCTGAGATATTTGATCATAATGAACAGAACCAAGTTTGAAGAGAAATCAGCATAAACGTCTCATACCAACTGTCAAGCACGGTGGTGGAGGGGTGATTATCAGGGCTTTAGTTGCTGCCACATGACCTGGACCCCTTTCAGATTGTAGTACCGCAATAAATACTCAACCATGAAAGGGTCGTCATGTTGGTGGGTCAACTTCAACCCACCATTCTGCTTCCAAGTTGCGAAACACATTGAGATCATGGGTTGAAGGACGATCTGAAAGAGTGCTACTGAAACTACCAAGGGTCTCATTTATTAAAGATTGCGTAGATCTATATTGAAACTGTTTGTACGCCCAAAAACCAAATTTGGGAAATTGGAGCTACAGTGTCAACAAGGATTTGTCCAAAGTAAATGTTATAGAATTGATTGGTGGCCTTTAGTTTAGTTTGAGTTGTTTTGCTAATTTATTAGTGACTTGTGAACTCAGGCTGAGGGGTGTTTTCCACTCAGTTTGGACATATGAAAGTTACTGACAGGAGTCAGTAACAGGGAAAGTGAATGAGGCAAGATCTGCATGAACTGAGAAGGATGAGGAGGGAGAGAGAATCACCTGGTTAAATGTGCATTTTTCTATTGTATGAGCCTGTAGCTCCAAGTAAAAATTGTTTTTTGTTTTTTGCTAAATATAGCAATTTTGGTATTTCAACTGAGAAAATAGTTAAATAATTAAAGAAAAGTTAATATTTAAAGGATTATCCTAGTTTCTTAGTAACTAAAAATATCCAACTACTACAGGGTATCTAAAACAAAAATCTTATTTTATATATTAAATTGTAATTTTTCAGTTTTTTATACGTAATGTTTTTGGAGAGGATTGTGATTATATTATGTCTCTTTTAGAATAGTGAATGTCTGATAGAAGACGAGAGAGGAGGAAAATTGAAAGACTGATAGAAAGAAGAGTGAAGCTAATCTGAAGTCAAAACTAAATAAAAATAAAAACTAATGAAAATTGCAAAACTATTAAAACCTTGCTTTGAACCTCTGCCATCTGACAGCGGGAGAATGTGCATGGACACGTGGGTCTTTGCAGCCAACAACAAAACATCTGCATTGGAGGGCAGCCATTGTAGAGCCAGCCGGCGAGACGTAAACCTCTACTGGAAATCAAGTGGGTGGAGCTCTGCTCCAGCTGCTAGTTGGGCGGGACTTGGGTAACGTTGCTAGGTGCCAGTGTAATTGTGACGTCACAATTACACAGCTTTTGAAACTGCAGGTTTTCTAGAAGAAATAAAACTTTCATTTATAGCCAAAAACGGTCGAATGGTTTGGGTATTTTTTTTTTGAGTTTGGACTGTTTGTAGAAGCAGTAGATACAAATGGAACTATAAACACTGTCAAAGAGATAATTTTGCATAACAGGTCCCTTAAAGGTGCTTCATAAATAACTTTTATCTTAGAAAAATCTTAGAATTTGAGTAAAGTCTAAGATTTTTCTTAGACCGACGTCACTAGGAGCTACTTTTAGTCTTAGGATTCTTTCGGAATATGGGCCCAGATCAGTTTATTCCCTCCTGACACTATTATTAACTCCAGAACTAAAGGGAGGTGTACTTTCTTTTTCTCTTTGCTTCGTGGCTATTTTGAATGAAGTTTGCTGTTAAAAAGGTGTTTTATTACTGTTTCAACTTCAGCAGAGAGCAACAAGTCTGGCTGATTTCTGAGTCTCGTCAGTGACTCAGTGAAGTTCTGACCAGTTACGACGTGCTGCAGAAATCCAATTAACATTTAACATTTAGTTCTGTGGGATGGGGCCACAATGCAGCTTAAACCTTCAGCGCACAGAGAACTCCTTCAGTTTTCTCTTCAAGAACCGGCCGACTGTGTTCAACAGAATCTGATGTGGGACACAGAAAGTCTGAGAATCTATTTGTTCTCAAACTTTGGTCCCCAAGACATGATGACAGATGCCTCCTTCCTGCTGCAGACCACAGATTCATGTGTTCATTCTCAGATTTCATCCCACACAAGACGATTTATCAACAGAGATCTGATCTAATCAGATGTTGCTGAAGTTGCAGGAAGAACCAGAACCCTGCTGAACTCTAAGGATTGGATGTTCTGATCCACCCGAAGACAAAGAGTTTGTTCTGCCTTGGAGCCTCAGAGGCAGATCTGAGCTGCAGGCTGCAGCCAACCTCATTGGGTGGATGCCACTGTGTGTGTGTGTGTGTGTGTGTGTATGCATTAGACCCAGCAGCATGGAAACTGAACTGAACATGTTTATTTTATATGAGCAGATTGATGCTTTGAAGGTTTTTTGGATTGAAGGTTGATCTGTTTCCTGCAGCATTCCAGGACATCTGGTTCAGTCTTTCAATTCAGGTTCCTCATATGTTTTAAACGGATGTTTTTCAATTGAGATAAAAACCATACCGGTGGTACCTATGCTCACTTGATCTAAAAAAACCTTCATTCCAGGCTTTCTGAGGGCCTATCAGTGGGCCCTGGGTGAACAGAACCTGCAGGGGTTCTCAACCCTGGTCCTCAGGGCCGACTGTCCTTCATTTGAGAGACATGTCTCTGCTTCAGCACACCTGATTCAAATGAGTGCAATACCTCCTCAGCCATCAGGTGTTACAGATAGGTCATCTGCTTATTTAAGTCTTGTGTGCAGCAGCAGGGAAACACCTAAACCATGCAGGGGGTTGGACTCTGAGGACCAGGACTGAGAAATCTTGGGGGACACATAACTGCACACATTACCAAATGTCCCGTTGTGCCCCAGCCATGGGATGAAACATGGACTTAACTGTAGACAACCACAGACTGATAAAACAAATGGTCTGAACTGGTAAATGGCCTGAACTTGTATAGCACTTTATCAAGTCCCCAGAGACCACAAAGCGCTTCACACTACATTCAGTCATCCACCCATTCACACACTGACAGTGGTGAGCTACAATGTAGCCACAGCTGCCCTGGGGCAGACTGACAGAAACGAGGCTGCCATAAAATCGACACATACAATCGGCGCCACTGAGCTTCTGACCACAATCAGCAGGCAAGTAGGGTGAAGTGTCTTGCCCAAGGACACATCGACTGGGCCGGACAGAGCGGGGGTTTGAACTGGCAGCCCACTGGTTACAAGACGAACCCCTACAACCAAAATAAAAACCTCTGAATCCCATACAGCACAGCTTTAACCTATTTTTTATGTCAACCCCAGGAAGGAGGAATCCCTGTGATGTCAGGGGAATCCCTGAACAGAACACTCCACCCAGCTACACGTCTTTCTCTATCCAGCTGCCCAGCAGCCTAAGTAGCGGCAGCATCCATCACCTGAAGGTCTATGAAACTTGCTGAAGAGGAAGACTGTACTACTTTCAAGAATCCTTGGATCATCAATCTGGTGTTCTTGTACCCATCAATCGAAGGACAACCAAAAGTTAAGCAATGATCTGCTGTTTGACCACCAGCATTCATGGTAAAAGGACAGCTCTGCATGCCCGATGTGTGCTGATCCAGCACAAGCTATCTCAGCTGATACTGAAAGCAGCAGCCACAGCTCTTTGTTCACCGTCCACCAGCCAAGCGGCCAGACTGGGCTGCCATCTTCAACACTCAACCTACCTTCCTCATTCCTCTTTTCCAGAACGGTTCATATAAGAGGTGGTGTCTGGGCAGAGGAAATTGGTCTTGGATGCGACAATCTAAATGTTGTTTATTTCATGGTGGTTTGCTCTGGGTTTGTGGTGGTAAAATGGCTACCTGGTGAGGCTAATGCAATCAGGCCTCTAAGCCTTGAGGCTATTTGATCTGTGTTTTGTTTTAAAGTTACGACAAACTTTATCTTAATGAGTGATTACAGGTCCATGTGATGGCTACGTAAAATAACATTAAGTTCAATTGTTCTAAAATTACTGGTTCATAATTCTGCAAATAATATTTACATTAAATAATGGTGGCTAAATAAAACAGCATTAAGAATCAATTATCCAGAAAGGTTACTGACTTCTATTTTGGCAAAAATATTCCTTTAAAATATATTTTTTTGGAATAATGTCTTACTTACCTTCTAATTTTGCATTGTGACTGGTTGTTTGAAGTCATACAAATTATTGTCCTTCATAAGTTTTAAAACTAATCTGACCTCATTTCTAAATTCTCAAGATAAACCTTGGTTCTTAACATAAATATCCACAATGAACTGTCATATTATTGTCTAATGTTTTTGGTCCCTGTTCCTTTATTTGTAAATAGTTCATTAGCTCTTAATTTCTTCATTTTGCTTGGTAGTTGTTGTGCCCCAGCCATGGGATGAAACATGGACTGAACAGTACACAAACAAATATGCTAGTAGGAACACCTGCTCCTTTAAAAACAGCACTAACCAATCCTATGCCTGGTTCACATGGCAGGATTTTTATGCTGAATTTTGAAATCTGTTTGTGTGTGGTGTGTTGTGCTTGCCATGTGGCTGGACACCACACACTGTTGGACCAAACCTGTTATACCTCTGATTTTTTATCGCCATGTGTGGGATCTCTCAGGTGTTGAAAGTCAGCTGACAATTTAAAATTCCTGCCGTGTGAACCAAGTATTAGTCCAGCCCAGGAAGAAGGGTCACACCTAGAATCACTGTTATGTCATGAAACCACGATAAAACCGGATGCCCCTCGGTCTCAACCAACGCGACTCTCCAGAGAGCCCGACTTACTGGCAGAGTTGGCTACGATCTGCTGTTTGAGCCCATCGAGGACGACAATGTTAAGAGAAAATTAGTTCAGGGTGAAACAGCCTAAACATTGTTCAGGTTATGATTTTTTTGCTTTGTTTGGTTCTAAAGGTTGAACTATTTCAGTGCTAGCAGACTATCTGCTCAGCTAATGTGAACAGACCTCTCAGCCTGGAGGCTAGTTATTTGCTCTGAGTTGTGTTTTAAAGTTTAGACAAACTTTAATTTAATGAGATTTTAAACACCAATGGTCCAGTAATGTGAGTTTGCTCCATTTATGTTTTCCCTTATCCTCCTTAAGCTAACCTGCTAAAAACGAAGTCGAATATTTGCTTAAACATGCTAAAGGTTGCCTCTGCTAGCGGCTAACGGGGTACCTGTTCTGCTTATACCACATGTTAGACAGCTTTATATAAAGCAGAGCTCTTTTCTTTTGCTACGTAATCGTTGGATAATACACCGTCAGTGCTCGTATATTACTATTTGTATTAATGGTACTTAAAGTATGGGTACATTTATAGGGTTGGTAATTTAGCCATTTTCATTGTGTTAGCAGCAGCTGACCCGGATGCGGTTCGACCACATCCCTCCATACGCCGGTTGGCTGTGCGCTCCATGAAGTCTTTAAATACACTTTTTTTCCTTTATTTTAAAACCTAAAAATAGAAATAAAATGGCGGTTCTTTAAAAATGACAACAAAGTTTCTTTAGTAGCTTTCTCCCTTTGGTTTGACTAATTTGAGTTTTTCTGCCTGACTCTTGGGCACCAAATAAATGAATAAAAAAGACGTTAGCTCATCTAGAAGGTCAATTCTAGATTTAGGAACATGAGCGGGGAGCATCTGAAGGAAAGAGGAGCTTGGACAACGTGTTCCTGTTCCTTCATTTTTCCTGGATTCTGAACATTCTGCAGGAACATTTGTCAAACAGAAAATTAAAATGTTCTGATTGTTATCCTGAAGGAATTTTATCCCTTTATTCTGATTCTATTGGCGTTTTTTAATCAATAAATGAAAGTAAATCGTGCTAAGCTAAAATATGCTAAAGGAATTGAAAGGATCTTTAAAAGCTCTTCTCCGTGAGAATCATTGTACCTGTATTCTCAGCAGTTCCAGCTGTAGCTCATCAAAGTCACTGAACTGCTCACATGATCAGTTCAGTGTGGAAGCAGATATTTAAGGTATATCCTTGATAGCCCATCCATAGTCGAACATCCTTCCTTGTCTAATAGAACTTATGAAACAAAACTAAAACTCAGCTGAACCAGAACTAAGCCTTTTCTACATTCTCGCATGGACACCAATATTTCAATGGGAATGATGGGAAAAGTACAGTTAACAAAGTAAAGTTTAGGAAACCTTTAAAGGGATCCTGTCACAAAGTTCCAGAAGCTGAGAAGCTCCTCGGAGCTTCAGAGGCGCTGAGACACAAAACACAGAACATCCTGATTTATGATCCTTCCAAGGAGCTCTGAGTGGTGGAGCTGCGGCATCTTATCTCCACCGTTAGTCTGCTTATTGTCTCTGCAGCTTTACAGGACCAGCTCTGTGGCTGCAGGCCAGAGGCGACCTCCCCTGTCACTCTGACAGAAACCTGAGCTGCTGAGAGCTGGACGGCCTAATAAGGAAGAAAGCTCCAAGCTGTTTATCTGCTCCACGGACCAGGAGCTGCTTCAGTTTGGACTAACAGCAAAATTAAACACTGTTCCTCTTGCTGAGGAGATCTGGAGGAGAAGGAATCAAGACAGAAAGAAGACGCTGTCAATATAAGCTGTCTGTAGATGTCCACCTTTAACATGTTTTCACCCAGAAATAAAGTTTCTCATGCTTGGGTGAGGAAGAGGAGGGTACAGCTGCAGCCCTGACCTGTCCCCAACACAGACTGTTGAACACCTGCAGACAGGTCTGTGGGAAGGATGGGACAAAACAACAGCTGGAACTGTTTGCCAACCACGATCCTCACTTATAGAACGGTTTGAAGTGTTGAGAGGAGGCCCGTCATAGATCACCGTAATACAGACACAAACTGTAATCCCACCAGAGAAAACAGTGTTCCTGCTGGCAAACAGCAGCTTCTGAGCTGATCTTCTGACTGCGGTCACTTGCTAGTTAGAGGTGATGATCACAACTTAGTTTCAGTTTTTATTACTTCAGGCAGCAGGGGAGGTTTTCTCCTAAAACAAGACGTTGAGTGAAGCTCCAGAAACAGCAGGGCTGATGGGGGGTGAGCAACAGCTGCAGGTTTTAAAGGAAGTCAAATTGAGTTAAACTCTGAAGATTAGTTTGAATAAACAGTCAGCTGTAAAATCCTAGAAGCTGATGTAACCTGCTCAGCCTCAAACATTCACCTTTACATAAACAGCTTCATTATGAAGCTCCTGTCACAGAGCAGGTCTGTTTGGATGCAAAAATTCCCACTTAGGATTCCCAAAAACATCAGACCTGCACTGCAGAGGAAGCACAGCGTTAACCCGTGAACCAGTCAGAGGGATTTAATGAAAAACAGGCTGTCAGATTTTTTAAGGATCAATATGTCAAAGTGAATAACAGCTTCAGCATCAAACTAGCAAAGCAGAAGGAAATGATAAAGATCAGGAACTTCTGACATACACCATCTGGGGCATCAAACTGCATGACTTAAAAAACACACCGAGGTATCAATGGCACATTCTCAAAAACTGGTAAAATTACTTATAAAGCAATAATTACTAAAGCTTTGTTGATGCAACTAGTTGTGAACAAACAAGATTGTTCTAATGGAGGTTTTACAGAAAAACATCAGCACCACCTCACTCACACTCATTCTGCTACTGCTTTACCTACAGTATCAACAACCCCAGTGGCCCTGCAAGGATAACTGGGTACAGATGATAGATGGATGTTTATCAGAACATAATCTGTTTAATGGGTTCATTTAACGTTCATATTTGTTCATTGGAAAAATATGTTTTCAATCACTTGTTCACTCAATCAAGAATTGTGATTCTGCGTATAATCAATCCTACAAATGTGATTATGCAGAAATAAAATTCACACCATAGCTTCACAGTATTACTGACCACACAAATAAACACATTCAGTAAGCATCTTACTAGTTGTATTGGTGCCTAACCTCCCTCAGATCTTCTGATACAGAAAATCATCCACTTTTAGTCCAAGCTGCACCAAACCAGCAGTTCACAACTAGGAAAAGTTCAGTTGACTGCCGTGTTTCCCTGCTAGCGTTACATTTATTCTCTTCCTTTGCTGCTTCCATGATGGAAACAATCCTTGGTTGTGAAAACACAGGTTCTTTTAATTTCCCAGTTGGTTTCATCACTACACGTAGCACCGAGGATGTCTTGCTACAGGCTTAGAAGACGTCACAGGTTAACTTGAACTCGGCCCCATGGGGCCTCAGTGTGATGAACAACACAGCCATGCCTTCTCAGATGTAGGCTGGGGGAAGATGTCCTGGGCAGCAAACACATGGGGCGCCAACTCCTCACTCGCTGAAACACAGGAGCCACCAGCTGTCTGAATGCTTATGAAGATGACTCCAGAACCCAAACCCAGTGATGTGTTGGGTTGAGGGTCTGCTCTGAGGTACATGAGGTTGTGCCTGACTGCTGTCAACAGCCTTCTTACCGAGCAAATCCTGATACACCTCAGAACTTTTCAGGTTTAATCTTTTGCTTAAGCAGGTTAGTCCCATGGAGATACGATCCAGACCTGGCCAAGAGGGGGAGCGTCATGAACACATGACATCTCAGCTTCTCCATCTGTCGCAGTGGTCCTCCTTCCAGTCATTGAAAGATAAAGGTGCAGCAGTAATTACATTTTCTGTGAAATTATGTTTCCGCATGTTTTTATCTGTATTAGCTCTGTAAAAAACAGTTTATTTACATGTAAGAATGCTGGCCCTGTTCAGTGACAGGAAATGGCCCCAATAATTCATGCAAAGCATCATGGGTTGTTGGAAGAAGGTGGGTCCTCTTGTTTTATATGGCGGTAAAATCTAACCCTGGTGGCTCTGTGTAATTCTCTTCAGCAGGTTTTTTAGTGTAAATTTAGAGCAACATCCTCATTAAAATGATGAAATAAAAGATCAGGATGACCCATTTCATGACATGTTTCTGCTGTTAAGACATTCAACCTGTTGTGATTTTATTCCAGCTGTTTGCAGACATGGAAAGAGTCTGGCTGCAGGAACAATCTCAGGTATGTAAACCAACGCTGCAAAGCCAAAAGGAGCAGTCACATGACAGGATGGGGAGGCGGAGCTACTGTGTAACCTAACAGGAGAGAAATTCAAACATTTTTAAACAGCAGCCAGGGTTCAGATTTTCCTCCACAACATCAACCATCAGTGATGTAACTGCAGTCATTGAAAAAGTCCTGGAAAGGATTTACGGAGAAAAGGAAGAGTCAAAATCTTGAAACTGGGATGTTTGTGCACATGGAAAGATAAGTTTGTTTATTGGAGACTAATGAGGATTAAAATGAATCGTTGCAACATTAAAGCAGAGCATCAAGAGAGCAGCAGAAGGGAGGAAGAGCAGGTTCAGGCTTTCAAAGTCATATATCCAGTTTTCTAAAGAGGATAGATTATTGCAGTCGACTCACATTGACATGAGTTCCTTCATTGATTCAGGAAAATGACCCTGAGTTCCAGTTTGAACCATCGCATAGCTAGGTTGGTTTTTAGCTCATCTCACTATGGACCAATCAGCTGCTCCGACAAAATTAGTATGTTTGAACATTTGAAGCCACATGTCTGAATAAATGTTTTTCATTTCATTGATCTGTTTAATTTCAGACACCGTAAAGAACTACAGAGACCTATTTTCACCTGTTCATGAGAACTATTTCAGACCAACATTAATATTATTAGCTAATATCCTCGTCTTGGTCCTGATTCCTCCTTGTAATCCTGAATGTCGGCAGAGAAGGAAGCTGCACACTCCATCTTTAAAGAACCAACATCGGAGGTCGGCTGAACTTGGCTTCCATATTTCCTCCAGTTACTTTCTGCTGCAACATGATCTTAGGTGCAATGTTCAGAACATCCTGCCCCAGTGTGTTGCATCAAACCATTTTTTTCATTTCTATGCTGGATTTTTGGGATTTCATTGTTTTATCATTGAAGCCTTTGGATCTCCAGACCAGGAACTGGACTGTGGTGAACCTTCAGTGCAGTCAGTTTATTTATTTAGCTGGAGCAGTTTTTTTTTACATCTCTTCCTTTCTGAATTGTTTAATCTGAAGTAGGTTTATTGATGGAAATTCATACTTACACAATCTCATCGTTGTCAAACTCCAAAACTCCATGTGTGTCCTCAAAGTCCTCTCCACCACCTTTAGCTGTCCCTTCTATGGTTTTGTACGGCACCACCACAACGCCACGGGCTCCTGAGTTCCTGATCACCTTCACCTCCATTATTCCAATGCTCTCGCTCACAGTCACCACCGGCTCTTCAAAGGTAAAGATCCCAGCGTGGTCATCGTCAAAGATGGTGACGGTGGCTGTGCATGGCAGACCTAGCCCTGCAAGGCCGTCAGTGTGGTTCATCTCATGATCATTCGCACCTTCTGATATGACCCTTACATTGGTTAGGTGAACCAGGAAGTGCTCATCCTCCTCAAAGATATCATCGTCAATAATATCAATGCGGATTTCCTTTTCGGTCTCCCCCGGTTTGAACACAACAGTTCCTTCAGTGAATTGGTAGTCTGAACCTGCATTCGCGGTGCCATCTTCAGTCCGGTAATCCACGCAGACCGTAGTTGTCAAATCTCCACCTCTGCAGACCACGTTGAGTGCCACACTGCCACAGTTCTCCAGACACTGGTAGTTTCCAGGGTCGAAGAAGACCTTAGAGGAAAAGGTGTTGACTGATATCTCAGAGCAGATGTCATGCTGTGTGGCTCTCTTGGCCTGATCAGCGGCATGTTTCTTTAGGATGTTACCTGCTCCTGTCATGATCCTGGTGGCCTGACAGCGGTAAAAGGCCCGACTCTTCTGCTGCTGGGTTAACACCTGGTAATTAGCAAGCTCCATCAGTTGTTCCATCTCCTTCTCTGGATGTTTCTGTTTCAGCTCTTTCAAGATCCTGGCCAGCTCTCTACCTGCCTCCTCCTCATGCATCTCCTTCACCTCACACCCTATCTCTCCATCCAGTAGTTCATCTCCATGAGAGTTGTGCATTTTGCCGTCCATTTCAATGTCCACCTTTGATGGAAGTTCTGGCTCACCCTCTGTCTCGATAATCATTCCTTTCTGCTTCCCAGCTCTGTATCGCTTGTACACATACTTGTAGAATAGAAGTCTACGGTCGGCCACATAAGCAAATCCAACACAAAAAGGGAAGAAGAAGAGTGTTAGTAGCCCCTCCCATATTTCAACAACACCTGGAGAAAAAACTGCCAGGATCAGGTACAGCCAGGTGTAAGCAAACACGCTCCAGGTGGCGGTAACGAAAAACACCCGCAGATGCTTCACCTTTCTGGTCTCTCCATCAGGGATGACAGAAACACAAAGGCCCATTATGACAAACATGTTGAAGGCAGCGCTTCCTACGATGGTGTTTGGACCCAGCTCACCGGCGTTAAAGTTGTGACCACAAACTTCAACAACTGACAGGAGGATTTCAGGTGCGGATGAACCCAGTGCCATAAGAGTCAGGTTGGACACCGTCTCATTCCAGATGCGAACCGTAGTGGTGATCTTCTCACCGTTTGGTTTCTTTATGGTGATCTTTCTTTCCTGAGAGGTGATGACTTCAATGGATGCCATGAAACGATCAGCGATGATGGAGACTCCTAGAAACATGTAGAACAGCCCCACAAAGTAAATGATGGCTCTGGCCAAGCGGTCGGCAAAGGCCGGGTTTTCTGGCTTCCACACTGGCAGAATCACGCCTTCAATGCACTCGGTGCTGCCACCACATTTGGTCTGGTTTCTGGACGTGCTGTTAGACTTTAGGGTCAAACCTGAGTCTCCTGCTACTGAATACGATAATTCAGCTGAGATAAAAGTCAACAAGACCAGCAGGTGATGGGTGGAGGACAGCAACAGGCTCCCAGTTTGACTCATAGTGAAGCTTCACTTCTCCTCAATCTGAAACAGACAGAAACAGCCTTTAGTATTTCAGTTTCTGCCTCGTCATTTTGGATCTGAGTTTATGTGGTTGAGGTGAACATGGCAAGGTGCTCATATGCATTAAAGGTTGGTATTATTGTTCAACTTGTTTTAGATGATGACTTAGTTCTTTAATTACTAATATCTGGAGCTCCAGCAAACCACCAATATAACTGCCTTTTATTGTATGGGATAACAATTTGAAAAATATATACAGTCATTTCAATTCAGTTCAACTCACAACACGTCGTCTCCAGGCATTTACAAAGTCAGTTGAAGCCTACAGATTCCAAGTCAGGTTCATACAGTCAAATTAATCCTAACTATCAAACAGTCAGATTCAGTTATTTATTCAAATTGGATAAAAAAATTTTCTATCTAAGGAAACCCAGCAGATTGCATCCAGTCAGTGACTTTCAGCATTCACTCCTCCCGGATGAGCATGTAGAGACAGTGGACAGTCACTGGCGTTGACTTTGCAGCAATCCCTCATACTGAGCATGCATGTAGCGACAGTGGAGAGGAAAAACTCCCTTTTAACAGGAAGAAACCTCCAGCAGAACCAGAACCAGGCTCAGTGTGAGCGGCCATCTGCCACGACCGACTGGGGGTTAGAGAGAACAGAGCAGCTCTCTCATTTGATCTGATTTCTCTCTACTGTGATATCTCTTACTTGTTATAATACATAAGCACGTTAAAACACATACTTTCTGTTGCTGTATTTAACGTTTGGGGACTCTCCGTGTTTTACACGTTTTTTTCTAGTAGTGGTAACGGGTCGCTAGCTTAGCGTTAGCTTTAGCTCCACCATGGCTGCCAGTTCTGCTGTTTCTCTCTCTCCTCTCTCCTGCTGTCTCTGTCAGATGTTCAGTTACTCCTCTGCCTCCTTTAGTAATAATGGTACGTGTAATAAATGTAGCATTTTTGTAGCTTTGGAGGCGAGGGTGTCGAATTTGGAGGCCCGGCTCCGCGCTGTTGAAAAACCAGCAGATAGCCGAGGCCCCTTAGCCCCCCCTTAGCCAGCGGAGCCACTGAGAGTAGCTCCCCGTAGCAGTCCTCCAGCAGAGCCCGCACAGCCGGGATCTCAGGCCGGCTGGGTAACGGTACGTAGGAAGCATAGTCCTAGATCCCAGCCCACAGGTCACCACCAACCCATCTGCGTTTCTAACAGATTTTCCCCGTTCAGCGACACACCCGCTGAGAAGCCAACTCTGGTAACTGGCAGCTCCATAGTCAGAAACGTGGCACTAGAGACACCAGCGACCATAGTCAAATGTCTGCCAGGGGCCAGAACGGGCGACATTAAATCCTACCTGAAACTGCTGGCTAAGGATAAGCGTAAATACAGTAAGATTGTTATTCACCCTGGCGGTAATGACACCCGGTTACGTCAATCGGAGGTCACTAAAGTTAGTGTTGCTTCGGTGTGTAAGTTTGCCAAAACAATGTCGGACTCCGTCATTTTCTCTGGTCCCCTCCCCGATTTAACCAGTGACGACATGTTTAGCCGCATGCTCACCCTCTACAGATGATCCACTTGGCCCTGTCTTTCAGTGTTTAACCCTTTCTCTCTCCTAGACATAGCTACTGACTGAGCTTTTACTGTGACTAACTCTATGTGCTCTCTTTCATCCTCTAGACTTGAAAACTGGCTCAGAGTTTATCTGTTCTTTCTTTCTAGGTGAAAGGACCAAAGGAGCTACATCCATTAACATATACTTTTCCTTCCCATAGAAAGTACTCCTGGATCAGTGCTTCTTTGTTCTCTTTGTGTCCTTGAGACGACATGTGTTGTGAATTGGGGCTATATAAATAAACTGAATTGAATTGAATAGAAGTGCAATAGATCTATGTGACACTCTTAGAAATGTTGGTTTGACTCAACATGTTAAACAGCAAACGCAAAAATAGGGACATATTTTGGACTTGATCATCACTAAGGGTCTAAACATTTCCAAGGTGTCTGTAACTGATGTTGCCCTATCTGAACACGTTTCTGTTATTTTTGAAAGCATCATCTCCAATGGTTGTTTGCCAAACAGACATTATAAGAAAACGCATCTTTAAGGACGGTGCTGCTGAAACCTTTAACCAGATTTACTCTTCTACCTCCACTTTGCCCTGTAACACTGTAGATGAGCTGGTAGATAACATTCTAAAATCTCAGACATCATTGATTCAATTGCTCCAATTAAAGTGAAAGTCGTTTCTGGAAAGAAAATGTCTCCGTGGAGAAGGTCTCCACCAGTCAGAAGTGAAAAACAGGAGTGTCGAAAAGCTGGAGAAAGACTAGATTCCAGGTTCACAATATTATCTATAAAGAGAGATATACAGATGTAACCTACAACTTTGATGTCTTCCAGTCAGGCTTCCTGCTCACCACAGTACAGAGACTGCTCTTGTCAAGGTGTTCAATGACATCCGTATAAATGCAGACTGTGGAAGAACCACAGTGCTGGTATTATTGGACCTTAGTGCAGCTTTCAACACTGTTGATCACTCCATTTTATTAGAGTGCTGGAAAACTGGGTCAGCCTTTCTGGTACAGCACTCAGTTGGTTTAAATCCTACTTGAAGGACAGGGACTTTTTTGTGTCAGTAGGTAACTTTACATCAGAGACCACAAAAATCACATGTGGCGTTCCCCAAGGGTCCATCTTAGGGCCCCCCCTATTCAATATCTACATGCTCCCCCTAACTCAGATTTTAATAAACAACAACGTAAGTTATCATAACTATGCAGACGACACACAGCTATACGTTACCATGTCACCAGGTGACTATGAACCCATTCAAGGTAAATGCTTAGAAGAAATCAATGCATGGATGGGCCAAAATGTTCTTCAGCTGAATCAAAACAAAACTGAAGTAATAATCTTTGGACCAAAGGAAGAGCGTTTAAAAGTTAGCACACAGCTTCAGTTAATACAGCTAGAAACCACCAGTCAGGCTGGAAACCTGGGTGTAGTGATGGACTCAGACCTGAACCTTCAGAGGAACATAAAGACAGTAACAAGGTCGGCCTTCTATCACCTAAAGAACATCTCCAGGATTAAAGGACTAATGTCTCAGCAGGACCTTGAAAAACTAATTCATGCGTTCATCTTTAGTAGAATTGATTACTGCAACGGTGTCTTCACAGGTCTGCCTAAAAAGTGGATCAGACAGCTGCAGTTGATCCAGAACGCTGCTGCCTGCATCCTCACTAGAACTAAGAAAGTGGAGCACATCAGCCCGGTTCTAAAGTCCCTACACTGGTTCCCTGTAGCTCAGAGAATAGACTTTAAAATATTTCTGTTAGTCTATAAATCACTGACTTGCTGTCAGTGTATCAACCACCCAGACCTCTCAGGTCGTTTGGGTCAAATCTACTCTGCAGAACCAGAACCAGAACCATACATGGAGAAGCAGCTTTTAGTTCTTGTGCTCCACTAATCTGGAATAAACTCCCAGAAAACTGGAAAAGCACTGAAACCCTAAGTTGCTTTAAATCAAGATTAAAAACTTACTTGTTTAGAGCGGCCTTTGACTGGGCCATCTAAACATTATTAGTTAAGTTTTTAGTCCAACTCTCCTTTCATTTTCTTATCAATCATTTTATCATTAATTTTTTTGAATCTTTTTAATTATTCATTTCTTATTCTCTTATTTAATTACCTTTATGCCACTGTAATGTACTTTCCCTATTATGTTTATTTTTTATTTTTCATGTACAGCACTGAATTTTCTTGCTACTGAAATGTACTGCATAAATAACCTTGCCTTGCCTTGTACCATCCCTTGTGCAAGGTTGGGACTCTCTGACCACTGCCTGCTTCATCTAATACCAACTTACAGGCAGAAACTCAAAACCTCTAAGCCTGTGGTTTGGGCTGTTAGGAAGTAGACTGATGAGTCACAGCAGATGTTACAGAACTGCCTTCATTGCACAGATATGAATGTTTTTGAAGCTTCTGTCTCTGATTTAAACCAACTAACTGATGTAGTGACTTCATACATCAGCTTCTGTAAAGACAAGTGTGCAGACCAAGACCTTTTGCACTTTCATCAACAATAAATCTTGTTTTACTTCTCATCTGAGGTGATCTTTGGTTAAGGGTCAGATTAAAGATCAGGCTTACCACAGGGGAGACAAGGCCCTGTATAAGCCGGCAAGAAAGATGATGACAAAGGAGATCATACTTTCTAAAAGATCCCACAGTGAGAAAACAAAAACTAGCTCCTCAGCTAACCACACTTCTTCAGTATGGAGAAGTTTGCAGACTAGTTCCAACTATAGGAAGTCTACCCCCCATACTGTGATGACACCCCGCCTGACTGAGGATCTGAAACGTTTTTTTTGTAGGTTTGATTGCCAGCCTTTCACACCTCGCCCCCGCACAAAGGTTCAACCTGCATCTCCTACCAATAACTCTACAACCCCCTCCTCTCCTCCCCCGCCTGCACTAGATCAGTGGAGAAGATGTTAATAGGGTCTTCCAGCATTTTAATGGGAAGAAAGCTCTGGGTGCTGATGGCATCTCACCTCACTGCCTGAAAACCTGCCCTGACCAACTTATCCCCATCTTCACACGGATCTTTAACAAGTCTCTGGACCTGTGTGAGGTTCCGTCATGCTTGAAATGCTCCACCATCATCTTGGTCCCCCAGAAACACACAATCACAGGATTAAATGACTACAGGCCTGTCACTCTGGCATTTGTTGTCATGAAATCCTTTGAGTGATTGATGTTGAGGCACCTGAAGGACACCACAGGCCCCCTGCTGGGCCACCTACAGTTTACTTACTGGGCAAACAGGTTGGCAGGCGATGCACCACCTGCAGCCAAACCTGGTAAAGACGGTGGAGATGATCAACAGGGCTGACCTTCCCTCCACCCAGGACCTGTACAGGTCTAGGATCAGGAAAAGAGCAGCTAACATCTCTGCAGACCCCATACATCCTGGACACAAAATGTTGACTTTTACCTCCAGGTGGCGCTCCAGAGGCAGTTTCTCTCTGATGGACACAATGAACACCTCAGCCTCAGTAGTCAGCTACTCTGCTGGAAACAAATAAGCTTCCCTCTTTTATAAATAAAAACACATGTACACCCTGTTCCTTGTCCTTAATTATTTAAGTGTTACACATTGTGGTGGTTGTTTCAATTGATGATGAAATATGATGTGAGCAATGGAAACCAAAGTCAAATTCCTAGTTTGTGACTTGGCTTGTGAAATGGCTTAGAGATCCGATATATGAGGCCAAACATTTGTCCCTTTTCCTCGGGGTCTAGCTTGGCTGGCCCCACTCCACTCAGCCCATTTTGCGGCTGTTTCCTGTGCTGGATTTTCTGGCCTGGGATTGGCTGTCTTGGTCCCTGTTCCTCAGCAGGTCCCATCGGGGCTGAGCAGGGCTGAAATGTGATGTGAACAGACTGCTGTTCACTGATTGGCCGTGAGTGTGGTCAGTCGGTTTTTCAGCAGAACAAGAACGTGTTTGCCGAAGTCAAGCAGAAAATTTTAACGCACACCTTGTTGCCAGGAAAAGCATAAAAAAACTCGTTTGAAGAATTAGGTTCCTGTTTAGACGTTTCTTCTGCTAGCAGCTGCTGTATATAGCCAGATTTTATCGGCAGTGCCATCTGTTGTTTAAAATAAAAAATTCAATGCTTCTACTATACATCAAACGAAGGTATTAAAGCCAAAAGGTGTTTGTCTGTTCCAAATTTTCTAATTCCAACTCCTGAGCGAAAGCATAAATATGGAGACAGAGGTGGTGCAGAAAAGCTGCACAAAAAATCTGCAGGCAGATGCTGCCAGATGTGCAAAAAGCGTGAACGCTTGCAGCAACATGAAGTCGAGAAAGAATAGAGAGGAGTTGATGAGATGGTGAGTAGTACAATTACTAAAACAGCGGGGGAGTAAGGCAGTAAGGTCTTACTGTTTGAGTCAGCATCAATCATGTGTTTTCCAACTTTCTTGTCATTTTAATGAAGTAAAGCCAACTGACTGCCACAGCATTGAAGTGCTAGGATGTACAGGGGTTGGACAATGAAACTGAAACACCTGTCATTTTAGTGTGGGAGGTTTCATGGCTAAATTGGACCAGCCTGGTAGCCAGTCTTCATTGATTGCACATTGCACCAGTAAGAGCAGAGGGTGAAGGTTCAATCAGCAGGGTAAGAGCACAGTTTTGCTCAAAATATTGAAATGAACACAACATTATGGGTGACATACCAGAGTTCAAAAGAGGACAAATTGTTGGTGCACGTCTTGCTGGCGCATCTGTGACCAAGACAGCAAGTCTTTGTGATGTATCAAGAGCCACGGTATCCAGGGTAATGTCAGCATACCACCAAGAAGGACGAACCACATCCAACAGGATTAACTGTGGACGCAAGAGGAAGCTGTCTGAAAGGGATGTTCGGGTGCTAACCCGGATTGTATCCACAAAAAACATAAAACCACGGCTGCCCAAATCATGGCAGAATTAAATGTGCACCTCAACTCTCCTGTTTCCACCAGAACTGTCCGTCGGAGCTCCACAGGGTCAATATACACGGCCGGGCTGCTATAGCCAAACCTTCGGTCACTCATGCCAATGCCAAACGTCGGTTTCAATGGTGCAAGGAGCGCAAATCTTGGGCTGTGGACAATGTGAAACATGTATTGTTGTCTGATGAGTCCACCTTTACTGTTTTCCCCACATCCGGGAGAGTTACGGTGTGGAGAAGCCCCAAAGAAGCGTACCACCCAGACTGTTGCATGCCCAGAGTGAAGCATGGGGGTGGATCAGTGATGGTTTGGGCTGCCATATCATGGCATTCCCTTGGTCCAATACTTGTGCTAGATGGGCACGTCACTGCCAAGGACTACCGAACCATTCTTGAGGACCATGTGATCCAATGGTTCAAACATTGTATCCTGAAGGCGGTGCCGTGTATCAGGATGACAATGCACCAATACACACAGCAAGACTGGTGAAAGATTGGTTTGATGAACATGAAAGTGAAGTTGAACATCTCCCATGGCCTGCACAGTCACCAGATCTAAATATTATTGAGCCACTTTGGGGTGTTTTGGAGGAGCGAGTCAGGAAATGTTTTCCTCCACCAGTATCACGTAGTGACCTGGCCACTATCCTGCAAGAAGAATGGCTTAAAATCCCTCTGACCACTGTGCAGGACTTGTATATGTCATTCCCAAGACGAACTGACGCTGTATTGGCCACAAAAGGAGGCCCTACACCATACTAATAAATTATTGTGGTCTAGAACCAGGTGTTTCAGTTTCATTGTCCAACCCCTGTATGCTTGTTGCTTAGCCTGCTGAGGGAATCAGTTTAGAAACCGACCTGATGCTGATTCATCAAACACCTTCAAACGGTGGCTCAAATTAACTGCATCAAGTACTAACAGTACTTTATTATTAACATTAATATAAAACATGATTACATTGAAATCCCTGTGTGGTATTTAGGCATCAGTATTTCTCAGTGATACAGCCGTATTTAAACCCATATAGTTAGTAGAACGGAGAAAAAATTAACTAATTAAATAGTATTAGTTAAAACGTCAGAGATTACTAATCCAGTCATTTCTGTCATATCTGATTTGTTTCAAATTTACATTTTAATGTTTATATTTATTATTATTTAATGTTTTATTAATATTATTTTATTATTTTCTTTACCACTGTTCCCTTATTTTCCTGTAGAGCACTTTGAACCACCTTGGGTTTAAATTGTTCCTAGAAATAAACCCTACAGGTGGCGCTGTGACTCAATCACATTACAGATTTTAGTTTTACAGAAACAGATGAAATCAGTAATTAGCTGCAAAACAAGCAAACAAAGACCTACACAAAATTTGAAACTCAAAACGGGGAACCTGCTTCCCCTCATCTGTCAGATGGAGAAGATCGTGTCTTCTTTATGCTTACTTTTTAAGTATGCATAAATTGGATCATTTGGTTCCACTGCGCTGTTGGGCGAGGTTGGTTTGGTTCTGTTTGTTGTGTGAACTGTGTAAGGTAAGGTAGAGGCGACTGTGGTTCAGTGGGAAGAGTAGTTGTCTTGTAATCCAAAAGGTGTGGGTTTGATTCCTGCTGTCACATGTTGTTGTGCCTCTTGGCAAGGCACTTAGCCTCAAATTGCCTGCTGATCTGCACATCGGTGTAAATTGGGTGAATGTGCCTCTGGTGTAGAGCGCAGAGTGGTCGGTATGGCTGGAAGAGTGTTATTAGGTGATGCCTTTTCAGGATTTTCTCCATTAGGCCGTAGTGCCACATCCTCTTTAGGTTGTGTCTGTTTTTTTTCACCAGTGTTTTTGGTTTTGCTAGTGCTGTGGGGACTGGTTAGCATCAGTTGTCTCATGTCGTCAAGAGATTTCTCTAGGTCACCTGCCTGCAGGCTGGTTTGCATGCCCACTGGTTTAAGTGCATCAGGAACCACCAGATTTGGTAAACAGTTAGTGAGAAAACTTTGCCAGGCATGTTTTGCCTGTTTGCTTCTGAGCAGCTAACACTGTGCATGGACCCTCTGCCTCATCTGGGTCTCAGGTATTAATCCTATAGAGAGCTAAGAACATACCTGACAGTAATAATTAAATAAAAAGCAGCAGCAGGAACACAAACAGCTGCAGGAGGAGAAGGAGCAGAAAGAGAAACTTACCGTCAGATGAAAATGAAAAATCATGGAGGACAAAATGTTCTTAAATCAGAGTCCCCACAAAGTTTTTGGAAGTTTTCATCCTTGGGACAGAAGTTCCTCACCTGCAGCAGAACAATCAGATGATTTGGAGACAAGAAGTAGAACCATGACCCGATGGGAGTGCAGAAATAAGACTGCCCACTCTGAACTTTCTCACTGCTTTCCTCTGAGATCATCCCTCATCCTCCTCCCCCTCCTCCTCCTCCTCCTCCTCCTTCTCCTCCTCCTCCTCCTCCTCCTCCTCCTTCATCAACCCTTCTGAGTATAGATAATGAGAATGTGAAATGATCCACAACAATCTGCTGTAAACATCCAGAACCTCTGCTGGACCTGGACTGTGATCACACTGAATCTGATAAAGTTGTATCAAATGAATGGGATAGAAAACCTGTCATTTACCTCTAGAATAAATGTCTGTGAACTATTTAATCATTCTGTTTTTATGGATCAGAATTTCAGAAATCTCGACTCACTGACATCTTGACTTTGTTGAAAGCAGCAGAGCCGTGGACAGATTGGTCTTGTGATGGTTAAATATTATTTTAGAGATTATGTTATAATATTTAAATCTGTCTCAGATTAGATGATGGATCAGAGCTTCCTCTTGGAGTGCTGCTCCAGTCTGTGGTGGTGATGAAAGAGCTGAGCAAACATTAAAGTACTGGATTTACTGCTTCATCTATGTTTCAACCCTTACTGATGATTCTGAGATATGGATCAGGACTGAAAGAACCAGAAGTTTAACCATCTTCTGAAGGAAGAAGTCTGGAACCGGTAGTTCCCGTCCTTGTGAGCTGCTCTTCTGCATGTAACGGACCAGAATTGCCCACTGGAATGAGACTGGGGATTGCAGCGCCAGCTGATGTTCCTGAGAGGAACGTAGCATCAGCTTGTTGGACAGAGTCTAAAGAGCTGCTGCAGATGGAGAGAGACCAGGGGCGTTTTTAGGGTCTCAAAACATTGGGGGCTTCAGCCCAAATCCAAAATATTTAGATTTCAATAAGAAAATGTATAGGTAATTTAACAATAAAATAATATAGGACATATTGTACCAGTTCTCTGTCTCGGCTGGTTTTAGACTGAATGTAAATTATTGTGAATCAAACAAAAAAGGGGTGCAATAATTTTATTTTTTATTTTGTTAGAAGCTGAATGAAGGACAAGGAGAAACAGAGTTTAGGCCTGATGAAAAACATTTTACTGAAGCAAATAATGACACATTTTGAGGTATTTATAAAAGAACTTTATCTGAATTTTTGCATCTTATTGGTCAGACAGATTCCAGTTTGTTCATGTAAATGATAAATCATCTTTAAACTCCAGGGTTAATTGTGGAGTACCACAGGGTTCAGTACTTGGGCCAATTCTCTTTACTATATATATGCTTCCAATAGGTCAAATTATCAGGCAGCATAGAATAAATTTTCACTGTTACGCTGATGATACTCAGCTTTACTTATCCATAAATCCTGATGAGCCCAACCAGTTAGATAGACTACAAGCATGTCTTGAAGACATAAAAACTTGGATGACTTTAAATTTTCTGCTTCTAAATTCAGACAAGACAGAAGTTGTCGTCTTTGGACCGGAGTCTTTAAAAAAGAAACTGCTTAGTCAATCACTTAACCTGGATGGCATTAAATTGACCTCCGATAATAAAGTATAAAACCTTGGTGTTATTTTTGACCAGGACATGTCATTTAAATCCCATATTAAACAGGTTTCTAGGATTTCCTTCTTTCACCTCCGGAACATTGCTAAAATTAGAAATATCCTCTCCAGGAGTGACGCTGAAAAACTAGTCCATGCATTTGTTACTTCAAGGCTGGACTATTGTAATTCTTTACTATCAGGATGTCCACAAAATGCAGTTAAAAGCCTTCAGCTGATTCAAAATGCTGCAGCAAGAGTTCTGATGAAAATTAAAAAGAGAGATCATATTTCTCCTATTTTAGCTTCCCTTCATTGGCTCCCTGTTAAATCCAGAATAGAATTTAAAATTCTCCTCCTCACATATAAAGCCCTTAATGATTTAGCTCCATCATACATCAGAGATCTGATTGTTCCATACGTTCCTAACAGAGCACTTCGTTCTCAGACTGCAGGTTTACTGGTGGTTCCTAGAGTCTCTAGAAGTAGAATGGGAGGCAGATCCTTTAGTTATCAGGCTCCTCTCCTGTGGAACCAGCTCCCAGTTTTAGTCCGTGAGGCGGACACCCTGTCTACTTTTAAGGCTAGGCTTAAAACTTTCCTTTTTGATAAAGCTTATAGTTAGAGTGGCTTAGGTTATCCTGAGCTATCTCTGTAGTTATGCTGCTATAGGCTTAGGCTGCTGGAGGACATAATGACCACTTTCACCCTCTTTGCTACATTCTCACACTACTCTTCAATTTTGTATTATTTGCTGTTATTTCTGCTTTTAACTTTGTTCTCTCTCTTTTCTCTTCCTAGAAGCTACACCTGGCCTGACTCTGTATCTACCTGTGGCACCTTTCTGGAGAGGGGAATCCTCCAAGCCTCTGCTGGCAACAACTTAATGCTCACCCTCTACCGATGATCCACATGGCCCTGTCTTTCAGTGTTTAACCCTTTCTCTCTCCTGGACATAGCTACTGACTGAGCTTTTACTGTAACTAACTCTATGTGCTCTCTTTCAGACTCTAGACTTGAAGGCTGGCTCAGAGTTTATCTGTTCTTTCTTTCTAGGTGAAACGACTAAAGGAGCTACATCCTTCCCATAGAAAGTACTCCTGGATCAGTGCTTCTTTTTTCTCTTTGTGTCTCTGCTCTGTTCTCTCTAACCCCCAGTCGGTCGTGGCAGATGGCCGCTCACACTGATCCTGGTTCTGGTTCTGCTGGAGGTTTCTTCCTGTTAAAAGGGAGTTTTTCCTCTCCACTGTCGCTACATGCATGCTCAGTATGAGGGATTGCTGCAAAGTCAACACCAGTGACTGTCCACTGTCTCTACATGCTCATCCAGGAGGAGTGAATGCTGCAAGTCACTGACTGGATGCAATCTGCTGGGTTTCCTTAGATAGAAAAAACTTTTTATCCAATTTGAATAAATAACAGAATCTGGCTGCACTGTTCAATGATTAAGATTAATTGGAATGTATGTACCTGACTTTTGTGAAGAGCGTTGAGACGACATGTGTTGTGAATTGGCGCTATATAAATAAACTGAATTGAATTTAATTGAATTGAACATTCTCATCAAAGTGTTCCACTCCTGAGGCTCCTTTGTCTTTATTCTTATATTTCAAAAAAGAAATGTGGTATAGATTTGATTTTCCTAAATCTTAGTCACATGGAAAAATCCTAAAACATATTTACTTTATTATGCCAAGAGCTTTTAAAACATTTAATTAAAATTGTTCCTTCTTTTATGAACCTGTTCTCTTTTACCAGCATCTTTTCAGCCCTTCATTCCACTTCTGAAGAAATTTGTCCTGCCAAAAATAATAAAAGAAACGTTTTTCAACCCAGTCTCTTGTTCTGCACTGAGCATGTGAGACATTAGTGCAGTTCTTACTATTAAACACTGAGAGGAAACGGTGTTAAGTTGTGGTGTTTAAAATATAGCATAGAACCTCATCCTGGACCTTTTCAGTACTAATATTACAGTTATTAATAACTGTATACATATGGTATGTATGTCTCACCTTCAGTAAAACTTTATCCTTGTTTAATTAGTTTAGTTTATTTAATATTTCATGTATAATTCAGAAAAATAAAATAGTTAACTAATTAATGGTCCGCCTGTGATTAATTGCTATGATTTATTTCTGAATTATCCTGCATCTTTAAATCCAGAGCTGCATGTTTAGAATCAGCACAGAAGATATGAAAGAGAAGAGGGAGGCTTAGTTTCTTCTACGTCTTACTGGAACCAGGAGATATTTACCTGGTTTGCTGAGCAACACCTGGTTCTGTCTACATGTAGAACTGGACTATAAGACTGGCTGCAGCATTGAGATCAATGTGTTGATCTGAAGGACTTTTTAATGTGTTCAGCTACGTTAGGATTAAATGCTTTTATTTTGACTGAAGTAAAGGACCAGATATTTTCACATTATGATGCAAATCCAGCTAGAAGCTCACAGAGAAGGTTGCTGCTGTTTTCTATCACACAGATCATTTCACTTCACCTGTAGCTCAGGTAAAAGTCCCTCATCATGACCCTGAAGATGCTCATTACAGTGAACCTCCACCTCATGTCTTGCTGGGTGAATCAGTGATTATCTATAACTTACAATCAGCCCATTCTGAGTCCGTATTCAGGTTTTACCGCTCTGCTTCCACCTGTTCCTGAACACACCTACCAGGCTCCAACTCTCCAGCTGGCTCCATGGTTGCTCTGAAATGTTTGAGCCGCTCAGTGTAACTTTTCAGGTCATGAAGGAGGCAGGTCGACCTGGAGTAAACTGCTGTTCTGGACTTCTCCAGAATGGAGTCCGTCTCTAGCTGTACGCGTAGTTGCGCATTCGTGGTACCGCGAGTGGGCAAATAACTATTTTTTGTCTTCTCCTTTTAACTCATCGTCAGGTTAGGTGGAGCGGGACGTGATTATATGAACACAATTGAAAAAATCTGATTGTTGTTAAATATAAATGTGAAGTCCATTTTGTGGCTGCATCTTTTTAATACTTCTAAATTTCTTCTATCAAGAAGTCCAGGGCTATTCAGAAAACATCCGGGGCTTCCGCCCCAGGTCTAACTACGCACCTGAGCAAGACTGAAGTCCTCCTGCTGAAACATTCATGTTTTTGAATCAAAACCATAGTTTAAATCTGCTGCTGCAGCGTGCAAAGGTTCAATTTATACCAGTAGGGGTCAGTGTAGCTGAACCTCCTGCAGTTGGAGGTCAGTGTGGAAAACCCACGATGATCCATAAGCTCATATCTTTACAGCTTCTCAGCACTAAAACATCATGACCTGGGCCATCAACATGAGGTCATCTGATGAACATCACTGTTAAAGCATCAGTAAAAACAGCTTCAGCAGGGCCAGATCACAGCTGCAGCATCTAAACAACATCTGTGGCTGTATGAATACTAACTTAATGTTCTTGTGCTTTTCAGAGCTTCATGTCATCAGTGGACGAACTCTTATGCAGCAACAACCAGAAGCTTCCTGCAGTCAAACAGGAGTCATCTCCAAGCATCAGAGCAACCATCCTGCAGCTGAGCACATGATCTCCCACTTGTTGTGTCCAGATGTCTCCCTTTAGTGTAAATCTGAATGTAAATATGTTCCTGCAGAGTAAATCATCTATTTTATCCCCTGTGGGGTCCAGTACTCACCTTGGGTCCCGATGTAGCAGCCGTAAGAGAACAGAGTGTGTCCAGGAGGGAAAGCTGTGTCTGATAACTGCTCTAAATTTAACAGAAACACACATTGTTGGTCATGCAGCATCCTTATCTTTACTCTCACTGCAGGCCATGGCCATACAAGGCTCTGAAGGGCCCCGGGCCATCCACCAACTCCTGGTCCCAGCATCACGTGGGGGAAGATAACCGCTGGCACCTTATAGCAGTCTGGTGACGCCAATGTCCCACAAGGAGGCAGGAATCCTGGGCACATTGTCCCCTTCACCCACCACCCATATGACAGCTTTCACAGCAGTGATTTTCCACAGTGACAAGGTGACATTCAAAGATCTGGAGACCAACAGATCCTGGAGACAGAAATTGCTCATTTATTTCATGAACACAGGAGATAATCAAAGGAAAACACATAAAAGCAGATGGATGAGCAAACAGTCAGCTGCAGTTAATGTCATCAAAAGAGTTCACCTACAGAACTTCATATGAAGACGTGTGAAACCAAAGCATGAAGGTTCAGCCCAGAAACACAGATGAATAACATTTAACATAATGAAAATAATTACAGTAACTTTTTCTGTTTCCTATTATTGAACTGTTAAGATTTAAAGCTGCGTCTGTTGCTAACAATCTGCACCAAAAATGTGTAATATGGCCGTCTACTTCATGTAAAAAGGTGGGCCTAATTAGCCTGGCCCAAACCAACAAGCCTCTTATTCAGTAACCTGCCTCCATAGGTGTGCACACCAATATTTTGTTGAAGCAACCAGCTTCAACATCCAACAGCTTTTTGTTTCACTACTGAACTGAAATAAGATACCAACTGACTTTAAGTTATTCAGTAAAATGACCCGAGATGCTGTTCTGTAGAGATGGTACAAAATATATCTGATCAATTGTCTAGAGTTTAATGTTCTTACAGAACATTAAATGGAACAAGACATAAAATATTATCTCTTAAACACATGAATTATGTTTATTTGATCATCTTTACCTTTGGCTGCAGAACAAGATGCTTCCATAAACCTCCAGCAGAAACATGATGGAGAGCAGGAACAGCTGAGCTGGAGGATAAATCAGCTGCTTTGAAACCAGCAGCTTATCTCCAGTTAGGCTGGACAGTACATTGAGTCCAGCTCGTATCGGTTTGTCCTCTGACTGGACAGTCTGAAGATATGAATCCACCTGAGAACATGGAGATTTTACTCTCAAACACGTCTCACATCTTATCCATTTATTACCTCAGGCAATTAAACCCAGGACATGAATGTGTTCCTAATAAATCAGTTGGAGTAAACAGAACCAACAGAATCAACAGAAGATATAAATCTATGAATAACAGTTTCAGGAACCAATCAGGTCTCTCGGACCAGTCTGTCCTGGTCTGGATCTCTGTCAGCTTCTTCAGCTCAGTGTTAAATTAGATTCAAACTTTATTTTACAGTAAAAATCAGAACTTTATTTCAGAGGATCAATAACCTGGTTCCTTTTCCCATCAAGACGAGTTTGTTGGACCTTTTGATGTGGACTATTATGAGAATGCTGTAGCCACATTTCCACAAGTAAACCTTTTCTAAAACACTTCTTTGACAGCCTCTGAAACAAATATACAAATAAAATAGAAAATATGATTGAGCTGTCATGCATTCTGAAGGCTATCCTGCTGGTTCCCAGCAGCTGGCAGAGGAGTCAGAGTTTATCTCCACTCGCTGTTTATCACGCCTCACATTGCTCCTCTTTGCTTTAATTTTTACCCAACACCAGTGAGCGCGCTCAGAACCTCTCTCTGGAAATTTAAACCATGTGAACGTATGAAGGTGTAAGAAAAGCTGCAGGGTCCTCAACAGAGCACCATGAAACACAAAAAGAATCAAGATCAAGTGTTAAGAAAATCTTTACAAAGTGAAAATGTGGAAATATTATCAGGCAACCTGATATTTGTAAAATCAGCATCTCCATACAGCTGGTCAGCAGAAGGAAGCATGAAGTGCTCTACAATGTCCTGGTAGATGGCTGTGTTGACTGTGGACTTCAGAAACCCAGTGGACCAAACAATACATGGACCCCGATCATCACACTGTGGAAACTTTTACTCTGGGCTTCAACCCAACGTGGATTCTGTGCCTCTCCCTCTTCCTCCAGACCCCTGGGGAC